>CM053757.1:1037743-1077694 GCA_028658305.1 Pachyuromys duprasi | reverse complement strand
GGACAGACACCCGAACTGGGGTTTTTGCTGGTGGATGCGTGCAGCTTTCGCCCTCAGTGTGTGGTCTGGTCAAGATGGTCCCCGGATCCTCTCAGTCTGTGGTGGTTCTGGCTATTGGTGTGTGGGTTGAGGCAGAACTCGGGTCCCTCCCGAACCCGTCGGTGGACTCACACACTGACTGAGTTTTTGCTGGAGGAGGCATTTGGCGCGCCCCCTCCCCCCCTGCAGTGTGCGGACTGGTCCAAACGCCCCTCAACCCATTCAGTCTGGGGTGGTTCCGATGATTGGTTTGTGCCCGCCGCACACCCGCGGGTTGAAGCAGAACCCGGGTGCAGTGTGAGCTTGCAGGGCGCAGTTCAGTGAAAACGGCACCTGGTTCCTCCCGAGACTGCCCGGGAGACTGTGTGATCCAGTCTACAATGGCGGGTGCGGGCGCCCAGCGTGGCTGCTCGTTCAGATCAGAGCTGTGCGCCGCTGGTCACCGGGAAATTTCTCCAGGTAATAACTGGGTGTCCCTAGGGTTTTCCCACTTGATTTTCTCACCGTAGGAGTTCTGCTCACCTGGCAATCACAATGCTGGCGTTTTAGGTCCCAGAGTTCAGTCTCCTGGTCGCTGCGTTGTTTCTGCTCTCCTACTCCTCAGACACAGTGTTGTCTCGTGGCAGCCATCTTGGATCTCCGGAAAAATATTTTAAATTATATTTATAAGCCAGAACTTTCTGAAAGGGCTCCAGTTCATCTGGAGTTAAGGGCATTAGGATGTCACGAAATTAGAAATCATCAATCCAGGAAAAGAATTTGTTAATCTAGTAAAGAGACAGTCTGTAGAATGGAAAAATATCCTTATAGGGTACATATCTGAGAGAAAATGAACATCAGAATATAGAGAAAACAACTACTAAACAGCTAGAGGACAACACAGTCAATAACTTGGCTAATGAAAGCAGCAGAGTTCACAAAAAACATGCAAATGGCCAGTAAATACATGAACATGTTCAACTTCACTGGAATCAGTGAATTGCAAATCAAAAACCATTGAAATTTCACCTCACCCCAATCAGAAATGTACTCAATAAGGAAAGAAATGGCAACATATGTTAGTGAAGGCGTGGTGTTTCGACAAAAGGGAAGCCTTTACACTGTGTTTTTGGTAATGTAATCTCTGTGGCCACTGTGGAAGTCAGCATGGAGGGTTTTTAAAAGTGAAAAAATACATTTATTATGTAAGTGCTGGGTATTTTTTACCAGAGCACTTCAAGGTCACTACCACAGAGACAGTGTGGTATGCAGTATTCACAGGAGCTAAGTTATGGAATCAGCCTAGGTGTGCATCTACAGAGAACAGGTAAGAACACATGATACACATACACATGGACTTTGTTGTCAGCCATTCAGAAGAAGGGTATGTTCAATTCAGACTCATAGACTAATTGGAGGCAATTTTATTAAGTGAATAAAGCCAGTCTCAGGAAGGCATTTGCATTTTTTTTCCTTATTTGTGATTCCTAGTTTTTATATAGATGTATACAATATATGTATATATGATCAAAATATGAAAAGCTAGGAGAACAAACGGGACTAACAGGATGGGAAGGGGATGAAAACGAGGGTGGGCAGAATGGAGTAGCTAAGTTCAAGATAGACAATATATATTTGCAGGAAAAATTAAAATACCCAAATATTTTAAGGGACTTTATGATAGAATTGTTGACTACAATCTCTAGATCCTCATTTGTTTTATATACACTTTTTAAAAAGCATCTCTTATTAAATGCATGGGAAGTAATGATTTATGCCTTTTATTGCTGGGTATGGCACCCATCTCCTTTTGTGAGTGAGCATGTTTTGGGTTGTGAATTAGATCAATCTGAAGTGACAGGAGACTGCAGAGATGCTACTGTATATGACTGACACACACACAATATCTGTTCTGTTTGGCTTTCTATTGCTGTGATAAATGCCATGACCAAAAGCAACTGGGAGAGAAAAGGCCTTATTTGATCTTACAGCATGTGGGCTACCATGGAGGGACATTACAGCCTTAACTCAAGCAGCACCCTGGAGGTAGACATTGAAGCAGAAGCCAGTCGCATCTCTGTGTGTACTGTGAGGCTGTAGCTCAGTTCTGTTACCCAAACTGCTGTGGCTAAGCTGTGGATGATTGGTTGTTGTTGTAGAATTAGTCACTCCCTTCTATGAAGTACAGATAGTAGAATGATTACATGTTATTATTGCATTTTCTTGGGATTATATTAAAATATTATCCTTAGAAAGCCATGCCCTTTTTGAAAACTTTGAATTAAATTGCCAAATAGAACTGTTTTTGTTGTTGTAAATATGATTATTGAAGTTTTTATATTTTCATAAAATAAAATTATGGATATTTGAGAACTACCTGTATATAATAGTGTTTATATTTATATTGAGAACTTTAGTGTAAATTTATTATTTCTACACTATCATTTTGCAGAGCCTTACAAATATTAGTTTACTGAGGTATCTTTTTTGTTTGTTTGTTTTTTATAGTTTATTTACTTTGTTTCCCAGCCATAGCCCCCTCTTTCATTCCCTTCCAATTCCACCCTCCTTCCCTCATTTCCTCCCTGTCCCTTTTCAAGTCCACTGATAGGGGAGGTCCTCCTCCCCTTCCATCTGACCCTCTCTTATCAGGGACTGGCTGCAATGTCCTCCTCTTTGGCCTAGCAAGGCTGCTCCTCCCTCTGGGGGGTGGGGGTGGGGTCAAAGAGCCAGCCACTGAGTTCATGTCAGAGACATTCCCTGTTCTCCTTACTAGGGAACCAACTTGGATACTGAGCTGCCATGGGCTCCATCCAAGCAGGAGTTCTAGGTTATATCCATGCATGGTCCTTGGTTGTAGGATCAGTCTCAGAAAAGACCCCTGTGCTCAGATATATTTGGTCCTTATGGAGCTCCTGTCCTCTCCAGGTCTTACTGACTCCCCCATCTTTCATATGATTCCCTGCACTCTGCCCAAGGTTTGGTTATGAGTCACAGCATCTGCTCTGATGCACTGCTAGGTAAGAGTTTTTCAGAGGCCCTCTATGGTAGGCTTCTGTCCTGTTTCTTGTCTTCTTCTACTTCCAGTGTCCATCTAATTTGTCTTTCTAAGTGAGGATGGATCATCTTACCCTGGGTTCTCCTTCTTGTTTATCTTCTTTAGGTGTATAGATTTCAGTATGTTTATCCTATCTTATAGGTCTATATAAGTGAGTATATACCGTGTGTGTTTTCTGCTTCTGGGATACCTCACTCAGGATGATCTTTTCTAGATTCCACCATTTACCTGCAAATTTCATGGTTTCCTTGTTTTTAATTGCTGAGTAGTATTCCATTGTGTAAATGTATCACCATTTCTGTATCCATTCCTCCACTGAGGGATATCTGGGTTGTTTCCAGGTTCTGGCTATTATGAATACAGCTGCTACAAACATGGTTGAGAAAAGGTCCTTGTGTACTTGAGCATCTTTTGGATATATGACTAGAAGTGGTATAGCTGGGTCTTGAGGAAGCACTATTCCTAATTGTCTGAGAAAGCACCAGATTGATTTCCAAAGTGGTTGACCAAGTTTACATTCCCACCAGCAATGGAAAAGGGTTCCCCTTTCTCCACAACCTCTCCAGCATGTATTGTCAATTGAGTTTTTGATCTTAGCCATTCTGATGGGTGTAAGGTGAAATCTCAGGGTTGTTTTGATTTGCATTTCCTTGATAGCTAATGACGTTAAGCATTTCTTTAGGTGTTTCTCTGCCATTCTGTATTCCTCTACAAAGAATTATTTATCTCTGTACTCCATTGTTTAATTGGATTACTTGATTTCTTGATTTTTAACTTTTTTAGTTCTTTATATATTCTGGATATTAATCCTCTGTCAGATACAGGGTTGGTGTAGATCCTTTCTGAAGTATCTTTATAATTACCTGTGTCAAGATAATTTGAAAGCAAATGAGTCTGGATTCTGGCTGTTCCTAGCGTGTTTGTGGCGAGGGTCATAGGTAAGCACTTCCATTCCCTGGCTAGTTCCAGAAGGGGTTGTTGGTTTAATTATTAGATGCCTCATAGTAAGCTTCTGGAAAAGTGACAGTAGAGATGCTTTCTTCACACAAAACTGGCTGTTGCTCCTGTGTCCTTGTGTGATGTACTAAATGCTCATGGCTCATTCTACAAGCACATGGAAAGGGCAAAAGCATGATTACTTAGTAGAGTAGACCTGGAGAGGTGATTCCTGATTCTTGGAGAGAGATGTTTAAGTTAAACAGTTCCTAAATGAATCTACATCACCTCTCTGTTCATGAGAGTTCAGCTGTTCCTTACTATTATGCACTCTGTTGAGCTCTGTTTTAGGATCACTTACTGTAGTGTTAACTGGAGGAACAGTGATTGCCCACAGAAAACCTTTAAGATTGAGCCTTTGACCTTAGAGGCGACCTACCCTCCATCCTGCCGCCCTTCTCCGTGTGGGGATTTCTGTCCCAGCAACGACATAGGAGTGGAGGTTTGGAGGTTAACTGACTTGGCCAAATGCAGCAATGGGGAACAGGATAGTTATGACATTGAATTAATGATCTTGGCGAATGATTCGTTGTATTTGGGAGTCAGGGGGAGAGGAGGGGTCTAAATGATTGCCATATTTTTGGTTTGGATAGAGGATTCTGTTACTGTACATGTTAAGGGCTGTAAATTCAGGTCTACATATCTTAAATGTGAGGCGTTGGACTGTTCAGAAAGTGGTGTGGGAAAGTGGGTGAGTATATATGGGTAATTATGGACTTCATGAAGCTGTAAGAAGTCGCAATACATAAAGATGAAGTAATTGGTCTACATTAGGTTTCCTGTGCACAACAGGAAAGAGGGAAGTATGTAGCTTCAGAAAGCACTGCCATTTGTTCTGGAGGAAGTTGTGGCGAAAGTGGAAGTGGCAGTAGGTTATAGAAATGACACATTTCATCTTACAGCCTTTCCAAAGTACTTCGAAGAGCAGATGTGGATTTTAAAATATTTAAAGAAGATTGTTTCTTAAGTGCTTGTTTCAGCTTAGATGCTGCATGGCAGCGTCCTGGGTGAGTGGACTGTCTATCTACCACTAGCGTTTACTCTTCTCTTCCACAAGGATGGCTTCTTTACAGGGCTATAGGTGAGCCACATTCTGTGGGACAAACACCTAATAAAGAAGTTTACGTGAATTACTTCCAATCATTAATATTATTAGTTGTCTCATTTTGGAACATGTACAAAATATTCATTATTATCCATTGGTATTTTGATCTAGCTAATTTCATATTCTAGTTCATTCTGTTATTTGTTTTTATCTTTAACGTGTTAACAATTGTGATTTTTTGTGTGTGTGAGAATAATGAATTTTTATTCAAGTATTCTGAAACTAATTTTTTTTTTCTTGGTTAAGGAAATTTTTGTAGAACTAAAATTTTTTAGTAACACAGGAAACATCTCTGGTTTGTGATCAGCAGTATGATAAACCTAAGTAATCTATGAACACATATCAAGAAGTAACTGTGTATTTGTGTGTGTGTGTGTGTGAGAGAGAGAGAGAGAGAGAGAGGGACAGGAGAAAGGAGAGAGAATTAGAATATAAAACCTCATACTTATTTCTAATATATGTAGATTTTCAATATAAGTATGGTTTTCAATTATCAGTGTTATTAAAATGACTCAAGGAACAAAATCTGAGTCAATTTTTTTCTCTCTTAAACCTCTCCCCCTTTATAACTTCAGTTTATAATGCACCTGTAATTAAGGAAGAGACCAAGTCCATGGAGCTAGGTAGGACTCAAGCTATTGATCCGTGTGCACGCTGCTTAGGCTGTCAGGGGAGAGCAGTCAGCGGCATGGCTGCTCTGTCGCTGACAGAAGCTGAAAGGACGGTTTTTTCTATACTGTTTATACACTTGCCTATAGACCTGCTGGCTGGCTGAATTTTAAAGAGTGAAGAGGTTTAAAGACTTGTCCCCTGAGGGACGCTACTGCCAGTTGGGAAGCGAGCTGAGGCTATTTTGCAGAAGTATGTTGCATGCATGTTGCTTATGGAAAAGAGAGGGTGTTTGTGAAAGATTTAGCAACTAAATTAGAGGCTGCCTTCTTAATTTGAGCATTAAAATTTATGTGAAATATAACAGCTAGTTTACATATATTCCGAGGTAGAGATTGACTCTAAAATGTGTTACATTTTTCTGAATTATATGGGTAATTTTGTAGTTTATCTTACCATTGTAGTTGTAGTAACCATGGGTAAATGACTTCATGTTGTGTGACAAAAGATAATGACTGAGCAACAATAAAATGAAAACAACTGTCCTCATTTCAAATAAGCTGTTTTTCAGTAATTTATTTCATGTCTAATGAGTTCTTTAATTACATTTGGCAAAATATTATCAAGAGTAAAATAACTTTCTCTAAACATGGGCCTGTGTTCAAACTTTTAATGGTATACATTCATAAGAAAGTCTGATTCTCACCCTAAGGCTCGAAGGCTTTTTTTTTTCTTCTTAATATGATATTTTTCTTTCTACTTCTGTGAGTTAGTTCTCTTGATGCCTTCCTAGGTATTGTTATTGGATTTGTGCAGTATTTTTAACTGATTGCAGTGTGTATTTTTAAAAGTGTGTATTTTTAAAAGTGTGTATTTAAAAAAAAAGTGTGTATTTTTAAAAGTGTGTATTTTAAATTCTACTTAGAAATACTCAGTACTGTATTTCCATAGAAAGCTCTTGTGTTTGGATCTGTCTCATTTTACTAGGTTTTAGTTTTACTGATAAATGGCATTTGTGGAAATGATGGCTTTGCTTAGATATTTACTCCTTTGCTTCTTAACAGGAATTGTGTTCAGTTTCTGCTCCTATCTAAGATGTCCTACTTTAGTTTGTAATTATAGGTAGAACTTTAGGTTCAGTTAAATTTTAATGTATTACTCAGCTGCATCAAAGTAGGTCTTCTCTTATTTTTCCAACTGTCTGTTGTTTGAATTTTGTTGTAATTTTAAATAAATACCTAAATTTTAATGAGATTATTATCTGCTTTAGTAAAACATTGATTTTAAGTACTTAATATTTTAATATTTAACTATAGTATAAGAGACTTGTTTTAGTATACACATTTAGGAGGGCTATTTGAAATGAATTTAGCACCGAATATTTAAAGATGTAAATGTATGTTTTACATTCTATACAAAGTCTTAAATTTTTTTTTTTTGTAGTTTTAAAAAATACTATCATATGGACATGCAGAGTTGTCAGAGCTTTTAGTAATTCATTCTGCTGCCAACTTCATTCCCTTTCTCTGTCTGCATTTTAATTGAAACAACATTTATATTTTTGAGCCAGAATCTGTGAAAAGTCCCTGTGGCTAGCCTGTGGTACAAGAAGCAGCAGACACAGCTTGCCCATATGGCGCAGTGCTCCTCGTGAGATCCATATGGCCTTGTTGAAGGGACCCCAGCGGGGCTGCGGAGGGTGTTAATACCCCTCAGGCCAGGCCGGGCCCTCCTGGGGCTTCTGGGCATTGTCAGTGCAATCTGCTAAAGCACACTCTTAATTCCTTTTTAATAATCAATTATTTCAGTCTGAGAATCTGTGCCTTTGTCTTAAAAATACTTCACCAGCTCCTTGAAATTGTCTCAAAAGTTTTAACTGCATCTTTAAAAAATATTCTAAAGCATCCTCTTTATTTTGAATTTGCATTTGTAGGAAGTACTGCAGAGCGTGCCCAGGTTCTGTTTTCCCTTTGACGTGGAAAGGTATAGTATAAGTTAATAATTAAGACAACTTTATCCTTCCTTTCTTAGCACACATTTCCAAAGGGTTAAATATACATTTTAAGAAAATGGCATATACCTTTATTTGTTCTTCTGTGCAAACCTGGGAGGTGTGCGATTCAGAATTAGATAATGCGGACAGTGACAAAACCTTTCAGATTATTCCGTGTTTTACTTCCTCCTCCGTGGCCAGTGTAGTGGTCTTAAGGTGACACTGGCCACAGGTTATATTTCTCCTTCTTATTCTTCAGGTATATACTGTAAGCCCTAGCAGAAAAAAAGAAGCTATTGGTCTTTAATCAGACCTAAAGATGTTCCTTTAAAACTAGACCTTTCCCTGCTTTCCCTCCCCGTTCATCAGAACTAGAAGAGCTGTGTGATGTTGTGAGCACACTGTTATTTGTGTCCCAGAAACAGTGTCAGAGAACCTGCTGCTGAGGGAAACGTCCCACCAGCTCTGACAGCTTCATTGTGTTTGTATGTCACTGCAGACACTATAGGAACTTCCTTTATGCAGTTGCAGTTTAGTGTGATAGAGAGCTCTTTGGACATAATGACATTGATTGTTTTTCATGTGACTTATCACTATTATTAGTTGTAGTTTAAGAAGCTACTAAAAAGTTTTTTAAAATAAAAATTATTTTAGGCCAGGCTCGGTGACGCACACCTGTGGTCCCAGCACTCTGGGAGGCAGAGGCAGGCAGATCTCTGAGTTTGAGGCCAGCCTGGTCTACAAAGTGAATCCAGGACAGCCAGGACTACACAGAGAAACCCTGTCTCGAAGAAAACAAACAGACAAACAACAACAAAAACAAAATTATTTTAGGAAGAAAGTGTAAAATAAAGGAAAAAACTGCAAGAAGATAATTATAAATCTTGACTACCAGAGGACATATTACTCACTGGAGGATTGATATGAAGTATTTAAAACTAGAAAATACCCTGTCCATTTAGATGTGCACTTGCCCCAGCCATTTAGATATGTGCCTCCTCAATAATTGGTATTTTATGACAAAATTATTTACACTTTTAGAACACTGGTAGTAATTTATTTAACTTTTAAAATTCTTATGACTTTTTAAAAATAATTTTATTTAATTTTTATTTTATGTACATTAGTGTGAAGGTGTCAGATCCCTTCAAATTTGTGTTACAGACAGTTGTGAGCTGCCATGTGGGTGCTGGGAATTAAACCTGGGTCCTTTGGAAGAGCAGACAGTGCTCTTAACCACTGAGCCATCTCTCCAGCCCCCATATGACTTTTAAAACCAAAATTTATATATCATTAATATTTTGTTTTGGGACAAAGAACATGAAGTTCAGTTGGGGTTTTATGAGCCAGTATATGCTCATGCATATGCTAATGCATTTTAAACAGAGGTAAACATTTTGTCTAGTGACTTATACCATCCCTTATGCTGAAGTGTGACATATAATTTGGTTCTACTTTATTTATTTCAAAATCAGGTAAAGTCATTATAGACCAAGTAGGCTTCTTTAGTAGGAAGCGTATTATTTTAAGTTGATGTTTGAGTATGCACCTTATTGTTATTTTTAAAAGGTAATGCTAAGAAAAATACCTGTCATGCTTGTTGTGGTGTACAGTGGGTGGAAATGTCAACAGAAGAAGAAACAACACCCTTAGAGCATGTGGCAGCGCGATCTGCTGTCCAAGCAGTTAAGAATTTGGACAAATAGAACACTTTAGACGAAAAGAGAGGCTAGCGTGCAGATGGACCTTTTGATTCTTCTGCAGAGGGAGTAACCGGCTTCAACCTCATGATGCATTTTTATGGGCAACTTGATCTTCTGAAAATAGAGGATGAACTTTGGTTTCCAAGTGAGGCATTTGATTATGGTAACATCTTCTACCCCTGAGCTGTTAGGACTGTTGGGCTTGACTCATGACTCCTGAGTTGGTTTACAGATCATGCCTCTTCTAGTTATAGAACATCATCCTAGCTTCTAAAACCCAGTACTGGAAAGATGAAGCCCATGCCAAGTACTAGTCTTGCCTTTTTATCTGCAAGAAAATCAGCACAGATTTAATACTATGATGTTGTTATATCTTAGGGCGTCTCAGAATCAAGTTGGACAGCACTTTACCTTCGTTCTGACAGACATTGAAAGTAAGCAGAGGTTTGGGTTCTGCAGACTCACATCAGGAGGCAGAATCTGTTTATGTATTCTTAGGTGAGTAATTATAATCAAAACGTGGCTGGAAATAGATTGTCCCTCTTTTCTCCTTTATCATGCTTAGGATTTCAAAAAAATTCACAACAAAGCAGCTTTTTATAATTTTTTTTTTTTACTTGTTCAGTCTAAATCCAAGAAAGGTGAGAAAGAATTTCTCTTCTGTTCCACATGCAGAATAAATTGTTTACCAGTAACATATTAGAATTGTTCTTAAAACAACTAAATATTTTAAAAATTAGCTATTGTAGATTACTGAAAATTAAATATTAACATATGAGTAGTGGTATTTCTGAATAGAATAACACTTAATAAAATCAACACATGCTCTCTTCTGTCATTGATGCACCTGTGACTTTTGTGAATGAACTGCTGTTGTAAAGCAAAAATTTCAAACTTGTGGTTGCAGAAGAAGCTACAGAGTTTTGTTAGGCCCTGGGTATTTAAAAATATTTAAAAGATGTTGTTAACCTTACACATTTTAGGAAGTTTTATAGAATTATATTCCTAACTTCTTTTTAGAAATAGAGATATTTGCTAATTACACATCTTACCTATCCCAGTAGAAACAATAAGCTGGAATAGATGGGGTTTTAGTTATGTGATGATCTTGCTAGATTTCATAGTGTCCTTCTGCACAGAACTGTGATTTGAGTTGTTTGCAGTTGAAAAAGAAGCGTTTAAAGTTAACTCCTATAAGATGTCAGTGGTGAACAAAGAATCCAGATGTAGCATATAAAAAGTAGAATTCTTCACTATTTCACTATAGATACTGGTAGTCTGGAACACTTAATAAGGTATAGTAAAATATTTTAGTAAAATAGTGAGGAATAGTGATAGAAATGATGATAACACTCAAGTTACAGATTAACATCTTATGAGGAAAACTTCATGTACTAGTTACTTTTCTATTTCTATGATACGACATCAGGACCAAAACAACTTATAGAAGGAAGAGTTTATTTTGGTCTTATGGTTTCAGAAAGATAAAAGTTCATCAGCATCATCATGGCAGGGTATTATGGCAGCAGGGCAGCAGGCACGATGGCAGGAACAGCTGAAACCTCACATGCCAAGGCGTAAGCAGGAAGTCAGAGCACCAACTCAAATGGTACCAATGTTTTTAACACTCAAAGCCCACCCCTCGTGACATACTTTCTCCAGTAAGGCCACACCTCCTATGACTGCCAGGACAGCCACCAATTGGAGACTGAGTATTCAAAAAATTCAAATGCCTAAACTATGGGGGCATCTCATTCAAACCATCCTAATTTGGTGTAAAATTGATGGCCTCTTTGTTCATTTGCTATTGAGCTGTCCGTGATAGTCCCTGATAGTCACGTGCATGCCTATAATAGTATCACCTGGAAAGTGAAGCAGGAGGATTGCAAATTTGAGGCTAGTCTCTATATAGTGAGACCTGAGATTTAATAAAAATACTCCTAACAAATGTTAGAGCTGAATATTCTACCGTTCCTTATTATTTTTGATGACCCATTTGAAAAAACGTTATAGATATTATTTGTTTAGATTTGAATCTGCACTCAGTAGTTTACCCAATTACCTTCAAATTGAATTTCTGATATTCTTTATAATTAAAAAGTTTGAATTGTTCCCTGTTTTTAACTCAAATATTTTTAATGTATGGAACCTGTTTCTAAGCCAAAATAATTATTGAATACTCACCATAGTTTATACAAGTTTCTTGTAATTTTTAAATTAATAAAAGCTATCAATATTTTAAAATTTATGTGAAATATGAAATATATTCCTTGTTAAATTATTGAAAAAATATGTAATGTATATATATATATATTTGTAAGCCAGTTGTCATTTATTTGTATAAGTTATTTTGTTAACTCAAACTTGTATATTCAGACTCCTGACTTAGAAATAGTTTTACCTGCAAAAAAATGTGGTTTTATTACGTGAAAATAATAAATGAAAAGTAAAAACATGTCAATAAGATAGCCTTTTAGCGAGCATCATTGGTTATTTGATTTTTATTAAAGTACTCTTTTATATTTAGTCTCTTTTTGGTTGTTTGCCAGTGATTTTGATGGGTAAGGAATAGGATGAGTCATATATGATGAAACATCCTGGAGAAAGCTCTAAGTGTTGCAGCCTTCATGGACAGTCTCCATATTTGTCCTTCAAAGTCAGGGCATCACAGTGGTCTTTGAGCACAGCTAATTTATAGAACTATTAAACAGTAAATAGGTAATGTAATGATTGTAAAAACTTACTCAAAATGTTGTTGTGATTAAATGAACATTTTTAAGTTGTATTCACATTTGTTTTCTTTTTTAAAAATTAATTATTTATTTATTACAATGTATTCACTTTGTATCCCAGCTGTAGCCCCTCCCTCATCTCCTCCCAGTTTCACCCTCCCTCCCACATTTATGTTTTCAAAAATAATTTGAAGTCTAATCGAGAAGACTTATGGCGATTTGCTGCTAGCTTTGTCACTCTGAGTGGTGGTACTCTACCATCATGAAAAACATTGGAAGGAATGATAAGGCTTTAATGGTAGGAACAGGTTGAGAAACACTCAAGTAGGGCTTGACAGCCACTTTATAGCAAGAACCTATTAAGTTAAGAGAACAAGTGGCCAAGCTTGCAAGGAGCTCACCCAAAGAGGAAATGGAAACACTTGGTCTTACTGAGGACAGAACAAACTGAGTGCATTGAGATGGGCAGATTTGCCCATCATGGCAGGGCATTCCTGCGATTATAGCAGTTAGGAACTGGAAGCAGGGGCATTGATGGCTGGAGTCCACATAGATGACACAGTGAGACCTTGTTTCTCATTACGGCCCCCAAACCATAATGTATTTTTAATTATCTTGAAAATTAAAGACTATATTATATAGTCTTTGTAAGATTATCAAGTTAAAGGAAATTTGATAATATCAGAAATTTGAGGTTTCCTGTTTCTGTAGTTTTAGCTCTTGGATTCTTCCAGAGTCTGTAAAAATGTATCAGCAGTGTTCATGGTAACGAGCTTTAAAGAAGCAGAAGATATATTAGCTTGACTGAGCCATGTCAAAAAAATGGCATGGTCTATTCAAATATTCTACACAATTTTACATATTAACTTAAAGTTATAAAAAGATTTAAAAATTCATGTCAATATTCGTGATTATTTTTTAATATTTTCTTTTTCCAATCTTCCTTCTCTAACAGATCTTTAGAACAGAAAGTTACCTGTACAGGTCACAGGTCCACTGTGTATCTCCAGTGTCAGCTTAGCATCTGGCCTCCAAGGGGCTCTTAATAGATTATACAGGTGTTTGGAGAACAAGTAAATGAAATGATTGAGAAAAATCATGAACAGATATATTCTAACTTAAGAGAAGAGTTTACAATATAGTGTAAAATAATAAATCAAAACAATACTACTTAACAAGTAGTTACTTCCTTAACAAGTTATGTCCCATATAAATGTTCATTTATTTTATAAAGTAATTCATAAAGTGATTATATTAGTATATAATTGTAAATACTTTAAAAAAATGTCTCAGAGGGTATGGCCTCAATATTTTAAACTTAATCATCACTTTATTTTTTTTTTTTAACTTCATTTCTACAACCTTTGCAGAAAGAAAAAAATGTTTCCTGTGGGGGATGTCTATGGGACTTAATTGGCCAACATCTCACACAAAAAGATAACCCATTATTGCTACTGTTTTTTTTTATTTTATTTTTAATTAATTTATTTTTATTTTTATATCAATCACAGGTTAGGTACTTTGCATCCCAGGCGTAGCCTCCTCCCTTATTCCCTCCCACCCTCCCACTCCCTCCCTCATCTCCCTCCTCCCCGCCCCCCCCCCCTTTTTTTTTGATGTCTAGTTGGGGTATTGTCCCATGTTATAGAGTAACTGCATTTAAACTCTTTTATATCTTTCAGGAAGCTTCTGCAATGATCAGTTTCTATGTGGCTCATTCAAAAGGCCTTCAGTGTTAGTGATATATTCCCCATATGCTCTCATCTCTCATCTACATTGCTGACCCATTTCCCATGCCATTTAATTTTTCCTGTTTCATTATTCCCATTTTCCTCTTTATATCACTCTATCTTCTGTTTCTCCCACACTGATTCCCTAATTTCTATGGATATATAATGAAATGTGTATATCTAAAGATTTTAAAACTTTCTCCACATATGAGAGAAAGCATGACATGTTTATTTTTGTAGGTATGAGTTTCTTCACTCAGAATCTTCCCAGTTACATCCATTTACCTGTGAATTTGACAGTGCTAGAAAGTGATTTGCATGTTACTAGAGGAGAAAAGTAAATAATCAGTCTTAACCACTTGTAAACCCTGTGAGCTAAAAAAATGACTGTCTTGGCCAGATGTGCATACGGGTGCATTAGTGGCATGAGTGTTATGAGAGTAACCTGTTGTTTTGTGATTGGATTTAAGGCTTGCTCCGTAGATGGAACCAAGACCTAAGAAGCAGTGGTTGGGTCAGTCATAACACCCTATGAGAGAACCTGCTATTCTTACTCTGATAACTGTACATGGTTTTACGATGACTCTTAATCACTGATTACTATACCACAGATTAGTGCATCTCTTAGCCTTCATTAGAGAATCTTTTTATTCAGTAAGTGGATATTAGAGTAGAGATCCAGAAGTGGTCAACATGGAGGGAGTAAAGCGACAGTACATGTGTACTGCACTCCCTGCCTCCTGAGGCTCGAGGATTGTCATGGAAGAGGGGGCTAAAGAAGTTGTCCAAGCCAGAGGTGGTAGGTGATTACAAAGAAATAATGTTTTCAAGGCGTCCAAGCCAAAGGTGGTAGGTGATTACAAAGAAACAATGTTTTCAAGGCGTACCAGGGTGGATGCATCTAAGAATTCATAGTGATTTTGACAGTGTTTACATGATGAGTGTATACCCATGCAGGATACAAATCTCAGCATGAGTGGTGAGCTGCAAAAAGTGCAGCCCTTTGCTAAGTAACTGTTGATAATTTATAGCTTCTGGAGAGGGGAATTCAATTTTCTTTAAGGGTATGACTCTTGGTATGTGTTCTGACCATTCTCTCCAAGGTAGACCCTGCTCCAAATAATATTTAGACAACACATACTAGAGTGAATAGATTAAAAAAATTGTGCACAAAGTTGGGTAGGTATGTCTGTGAGGGTGGATCTGGGAAGAGTTAGGGGCAGGGGATGGGTGAATATGATCAAAATACATTATATAAAATTCTCAGAGTTAAAGAAAAATATTATTAAAAATAGTTTTATGGAAAGAGCATACCAGTTGGCTATCTAATAGCAAGTGATCAGACCTAAAGACACACATATACAAGTGACATTATATAGGCTGATCATGTTGTACTTATATAATTAGGAATATATATATATCTGTGTAACAACAATTAATGAAAAAGAAGCAATAGATTTTACAAAGATCCAAGAGGTATATATAGAAGAGTTTGAAGGAAGGAAAGGGGAGGGAAAAATGATGTAATTACAGTTCTAAAAAAATAAATGTAATATTATAAAATAGTTTCATGCAGTATTTTACTGGTCAATGATTCTGAGATGCTATCATTATATAGATAGATGATCAACTATAAATAAGAACTTTATTCATTATGTGAGAATGAATAAGACTGCATCCAGATTATCTTCTGTCAGGTAAATATATGGTGTATTTGCAGGATCGGAAGTTATCTTACTGTTGTAAGCTGGACAGCAAGCCATCTATTGGTCACCGCAGGCAGCAGAATTGAGAACAGAAACAGGGCAGCTGTGATCTGTGCCCTTGAAGTTTAAGATCAGGATGTGATAAGTGACCTCTGAAAGAAAAAGAACACATTGATGGGTGACTACGACAGTTAGGAGCCCAGATGTTAGTACTTTCGCCTGATTTCTATGTAAAATGGTCAATATGAGAAATGTTTTATTGGTTGAAAATGTGTTAGATATTTCTAAAAGTTCTTAGTACCTTGAAGCAATAGTTACTAGATTTTGTACTGTATGCTTAGAATGTACTAGAAAAAAGTTTGGGATAATACAAACATTATACACACATTTAAAGCTCAGAGTAAGCAACAATGTGTGTGGAAGAAGCCAGGGCGAGAACGTAGGAATAACCACATAGCCACTCACAGTTTCTCAGACTCCTTTGTCACAGGCTTCCAGCTGGCGAGTGAGGAGCTCCTCTGATGATAACTAGACTCTGAATAAGCTTTAAGGATTATTTACAGTCAGGTTTCAAAGCCCTGACTTAGAACGCTTGTACTTAATACAGCTAAAACTTATTGAAGAACCTGACAAAATGCTTTTGTCAGAAAGTTGCAGAGCATCCACACAGGCCTACCAAATAAAACAAAGACAGACAAAAAAACCCCACAAAAACAAACAAACAAAAAAACAAAACAGAAGCCATTTTTATTTGTGACACATAATACTTTCATTGTGATTTAAGTTTCATACTTATTTCCATATTATCAAAGGTATATTTATATGTTTTTGTGCAGTTTATCAAGTTAGAGGATTAATTGTCAGTATGTATAATTTGAAAAATGCCCAGGTATTTTTAAAAGAGTTCACAAGAGCTCCTTTAACTTTTATAGTCTCCTGTGCAAGTGGCCAGAGATATTGTGCATGGTCAATCTGACAGTTGATCAGTTTATTTCCTGCTTTCCTGATAAGTTGGAACTGCACACATACTGCACATTACTAAAGCCATTTTTTACTTTTCTTCTAGAATTATGTTATCATAATATTTGTCACTTCATATGTTTTTAAAATTTTTATTAATATTGTCAAAATTTTTTAGAAAAAAAATTAGTACAATTTAATATTGAAATGACATTTAATTTAAAGCCTGTGTGTCTGAGTTCTTTCTGTGAAGTGGCTGTCCGGGTTTAACAAGATTTCAAAGCTGTCCTCGGAGATCACTAACCTTATTGCTCGTGTTTAGAATTGCTTTCATATGCTAGCAAGGATTCAAGAAATACTTGTCCACCTCTAATTTCATTAACAAAATTTTACAACTATAAAAATGTCACCAAGGGTTCAAAATGAAATACTCTAATGAGGAAGACAGATTTATGTTTAAGGCTTTTGTAGCCCCCTTTTGCTACCTGTAACTCATACCAAACTTGAAGGCTTCATGCTCTTCCTTTGGACAAATCCCCTAGAAGCAGAATGTTTCAATTTTACACATTTTGTGTCAATTTTCTCGTGGACAAACAGCCTCCAGACATGAGAGGCCTTCCTAGGGAAAGGAAGGCAGTCTCCTCGGTTTTACTTGATTGCTGGGCGTCAGGCTCCTGCTGGCGGCTCAGACTGGTGGCAGCTGCTGGACTATTTGATAAAAAGCATTTCCTTTCCTTTATTTAACCTTTGACTTTTGAATGTAAAACTTTTACAACTCTATGGTGGAAGTCCAAGTGTTGGGGAGTCTTTTGACTCCACCAGAGGAACTCACAATTTTGTGTATGTGTCTGTCTTTTGCCTGTTGTCTTCCATGGAAATTTAGGGCTTAATATTACAGTTACACTTTAGCCTCTTGGTTTTAGAAGAGTAATTTGTTTTATGTTTTTATATTTACCAATCTGTAACAGTGATAGAGTTTGTTGATGAGGTTACATTTTCACTTTTAAAATATTCAAACAGAAAAGTAGATTTTTTTCCCTCTACATATTTGTTGAATGTTTTAACTTCCTTGCATTCTTGTGGTTGGCATATAAAAACAACTTTTAAATACATTTGGCAGTACAAAAAATTAGGGGAAAATTTTAAGTTACTGATAATCAGTTTAAGAGCTTATATGTTAGTGAAAATTACTTTGACTATATATTGCTTAGAAATTACATAGGAAACTACAAAAACCAATCAAATAACCCCCCCCAACCTCAAACCCATGATATTTCTTATAATTGAAGGTATATATGATTTATAATACTTATTTTATGTAAGTGTATTAAAATTTTAGACAAAATGCTTTTCTTAAGAAGGGGCTGTTATTTATTTTACCACAAAAATGTGAAATAAAATATTTTTAAAACATAGGAATTATTTCAGTCTTTGTGCTCCATCAGAAAATGAAGTTAGAGGTAGTAATTTCTGTTGAGCACTTGCTTCCTTTTATGAGTTGTAAATTCAGTTTACTTCAGGGATCAGTTGAGTAAGAGCCCCAGATGAGAAGTAGGTTAGGTGCTTTATAGGAAACTGAGGAAAGTGCAAGTGCTCAGAACAACACGTGGCACAAAGGAGTGCCTCTCAGCGCTAGGCTTTTGTTAGGGGAATATTGTGTGGCTAGAGCCCAGGTCTTATGATTTCTAGAGGAACAGCAACAACAAAAAAGAACCTGAGATTTTTCCACTCCATTATCTGAGACTTAGAAGCTGCCAGTTTGTTAGATTAAGCATAGTTATAGAATTGCTGGTCTAGAAACAGCCCTGGCTGGCTGCAGCTGCAGATGGCCAGCCTGCAGCCACTGAGCTAGATGGCTCCTATTTTGCAGCCGAAAATACCTTTGTTTCCACATGTTAGTAGCATGTCTGGGTGCTTACAGACTAATTTCACTTAGATATGAGTGCTAATTTTTTATTTATTAAAAAGTGTGAATGATTTATTGCACGGAGCAGCTCGTCACTGAGAACCAGCACATGCTCGCACTTGGCTCTTTGTGGTAATGTACATGCTGATGTCTCCGGGAATGATCTTGCAGAAATCTGAGTATGTCTTAGTATTTTGAACATATGTTATGTACAGAGAAAACTGTTGCCTTGATTCTGTCATTATCAATATTGTGCTTAGGCTTGTGCCTTGACACGTACGGATTTATGCTACCTTTACTATGTTGCAGGCTATGTCCTTTCCAAAAATTTTAGCAATGTGAAGAACATACAAACTATTAAACCTAGAATTGGCAGGGATTACCAAATTGTTAGACAAAATCACTTAATGGATCTGAGAAATTTTCACCTTCCAGGTGAACTGTAATTTGAAACTTATGAAAGTAATGCTATGAATATCAAACATACATTTGACCTTTCTTCTTTGCTTTACTGAATAGAACTATGCAGATTATTTAACATTAAGCAGGGGCTAGGTATAGTGGTGAATGACTACAACCCCAGCATTTGGGAGGCTGAGTCAAGAGGGTAACCACCTTAACACCAGAGTAGACTATGTAGCACGGACCTGTTTCCAAAAAATTAAAAGCTGAAAACAGATTGACTTGTTACAGTTTATTCAACCATCTGTAATGGAACAGTACTACATATACTCAGGCAGTATGAGTAGAATGGTCATCCTAAGGTAGCCATTTGGCAGCTTTGTCACCAGGAATAATTTGTTATATCTTAGTATATTCAGACTATAATGATTGAATGAACTAATTCATATAAAACACATAGAATTTGGTTTTATGTGTCTTTAGTGCTTTATTTTCAAGTTGTAGTTCCTATAGTGACAGTATAGATTTTGTGATTCTTAAATTCTGACTTTTTCACTCAGTGGACTTAGTATTGCCCTGAGTTATACTCCCCAAACAAATATAAAGCAAAGCAAGCCTGGAAGAGGTCTGAGAAATACATTATAAAGGTAAACTTTGTTTTTAAATGTCAGTCTGGTATAGACAAAGCCTGTCTGGTATCAGGATGAGCAACTGTGAAATGTAGTATTTTTGGAGGCTCACAAAACATTTTATAAATATATGTGTATTATATATGTAATATATTATGCATATATGTATATGCCAAAAACCTATAATAAGAACTTTGAAAAATTTAGATGTACTCTAGATATGAAGATAACAAATATTATTTATTAAAATAATTTATTAAATTACTTTTATCATTTAAAAAAATAAGTCAATAGTCTTATTACATACTTAATGAAAACTGATTTATGTTCTGAGTTATGTTCACAATTTGAAAATAAATTGAGAGTAGAAGCAATAAGAAAACAATAGTGCAGACAGGAAAGCAAGACAATTTAATGGACTACTCAGGTATTTGATCTATGACAAAGAATATTACTTAACTTTATAAGGGCTTATAATTATGAAATTACATATTTTATTTTTGTAGTAGCCTAGGAAAAAGGACATGTAACCACCTGAAATGAAAACTTTAATTTTTTTCTTTTTAGTATTTGAGAATAGTTAGGTAAGAATTTTTCTTACCTGGACACATATATTTGAGGGATGTGACATATGAAATTTCCTGAAATAGTACTTTTCTCTAGACTGATAAAAATTGAAGTGTGAGTATGAAGTTAAAAACAAATGGAAGTAGTCTATTCTTAAACTACTATGTTATATGTTTTGATAGAAAAACAAATGATTTATTTTTCTTTTATTAAAAATATTTTTTTCATTTAATATATCATGATTATGGGTTATCCTCTCTCTGAGACTCCTCCCGGTTCTCCATCTTCCTTCCTGTCTGGATCCATCTTCTTTTTGTCTCATTAGGAAACAAACAGGCATCGAAAGGATAATAATAAAATAAAATATAATAACATAAACAAAAAGCAAACATTAGAATAGGACGAAACAAACAAAAGGAAAAGACCCCAACAACTGACACAAGAAACAGAAGAGATGCAGAGACCCACTCATTTGCATACTCAGGAATTGTACCCAAATATAAAGGCAGAAGGCATAATTATACCCAAAAGACCTGTAGGGTAAAAAAAAAAAAAAAGGAGAGAGGAAAAAAATTAAAACAAACAAACAAGGTCCTGGAAAGATGGCCCAGAGGTTAAGAGCACTGGCTGTTCTTCCTAAAGGTCCTGAGTTCAATTCCCAGCAACCACATGGTGACTCATAACCATCTATAATGAGATCTGGCGCCCTCTTCTAGAATATAGCACGCATGCAGGCGAAATACTGAATAATAAAAACCAAACAGACAAGCAAACAAGTAACCAAGAGAAGAAAAGAAGAGAAAAAGGAAGAAGGAAACAAAGAGAATGAGAAAGACTAAGAATCAGTATCCGCATGCCGTTATGAGATCAAGAACCTCCAAAGAGTTTCTTTTCTGTTTGTCCGATCTACTTCTGGGCATGCATCCTACACTTAAAAAAATATTTATTTATTCACTTGGCATCCTGATTGCAGTCTCCTCCCCTCTCACCCAGTCCTTCCCTTAGCTCCCCTACTACTTCCCCCTCTCCTGAGAGAAGGGGGAAGTCCCCTTGGGTACCAACCTGCCCTGGCACATTAAGTTGCTGCAGAACTAAGTACATTCTCTCCTACTGAGGCCCGACAAGGCAGCCTGGTTAGGGGAATGGGATATAAAGGAAGGCATCAGAGTCAGAGAGGGCCCTGCTCCAGTAGTTGGGGGAGCCACATGAAGACAAGTTGTGCATTTGCTGCATACGTACAGGGGCCTTGTACCAGTCCATGCATGCATTTTGGTTGGTGGTGGTTCAGTGCACCCTGCTCTTAAAGAGTAGTTTGTTTGCCTCGTGAGACTCCCTTGGAGAAAATTTTAATTTTAATTTGTAGGTCATTATCAATTGGGGATAGCTTCTGGGTTAGGGGTGGAGACATGTGTCTTCTTTCAAGTCTAGGACCCTGTCTGCTGCAGACCCTGCAGGCCTTGTGCATGCTGCCTTATCTCTGAATTCATATGTGTTTTGTTCCTGTTGACTTAAAAGGCCTTGTTTTCTTGGTGTCTTCTACTCAGTCTGGCTCTCACACTCTTTTCATCACCTCTTCTGAGGGGTTCTCTGAGGTCAGAGGGGAGGGATTTGTTGGAGACATCCCATTAATGGTGAGTGTTCAAAGGTTTCTTACTCTGTATATTGTGTGCTGTTCTCATCTGTTGCAGAAGGCAGCGTCTGTGATGATGGCTGAGCAAGACATTGATCTGTGAATATAGGAGTCATTAGGAGTCATTTTTATCACTACTTTTTCTGTTTCTGCTTTCTTTCCTTCATTCTTTTCTTTCTTTTTCCTTTGGGGAGGAACAATAATATTTGTTTTAACTTAGGTTTCTGGCCTATTTAGTCTCAGGTTCTAAGTAGGTCAAGTGTTGAGTGTGGCTTCCATCTTGTGGAGTGGGCTTTAAATCATATCAGATATTGATTGGTTACTTTCACAAACTCTGTGCCACCATTGCACTAGCGTGTCTTGCAAATAGAGCAGACACCACTGTAGATCAGAGTGTTTCGAGATGCATTGGTATTTACATTTCTCCTTTGGTAGCATGTAGAGTACTTTTCAGTACCAAAATACTATAATGCCCATAGAGGTGAGGACTCTAGCTAGTGCCATCTTAGCTTCTCCATGTTCAGTGAGTTATTGTCTTCAGCAATAGGATCTTGCTGTCAGTTTGTGGGAGACAGCCTTGCAAACAGGCTTGGTTGTTTGGGGGTTTTCATGAGATCCCTTTGGCATACAACTTAATTAGATGTAAGCCATTCCTGGCACTGGAAGCTTCATTTGGTGACAAGAGATGTCCAGTTGGGGCTGTCTCCCCTGTTATTTAGTGATTTCATATAGTTCACCTTCATATATGCATATATTTTAGGAAATTTTTCCTATATTACATTTCCATGCTACCCCTTCAATGGCCAGACATTTTAGCTGCCTTTCTGCATATTCTGTGCATCTCTCTCTTTCTTCCCCCTTTTTGGTTAATCCCCCATTTCCAATACATCCTTTCCCCCTATCCTCTGTCCATCCATAACTATCTATTGTGTTTCTATTTCTTAGGAAGATCTATCCATACCCTCTAGTCCCTTTATTTCTGACCTCTGTGGGTCTATGGATTGTAGCTTGCTTCATTGACTTAACAGCTAATATCCCTATATAAGCAAATACATATCATATTTGTGTTTCTGGATCATAGTTACTCAGATGATTTTTTTCTCTAGTTGTAGCCATTTGCCTGTGAATTTCATGTCATTTAAAATAACAGCTTAGTAATAATATCCCATTGTGTAAATGTACCATATCTTCTTTATCTATTCATCCACTGGGAGACTTCTGGGCTGTTTCCAATTTTGGGCCATTATGAATAGAGGAATAAAAAGTGCCTCTGTAGTAGCGTGTGGAGTCCTTTTGGCAGGTGCTTAAGAGTGGTATAGCTGGACCTTGAGGCAGATGGATTACCATCTTCCTGAGGCTCCACCACAGTGGTTTCCATAGTGGCTGTAAAAGCTACATCCTCACCAACAATGAATGAGTGTTCCCTGTATTCCATATCCTTGCCAGCAAGAACTGTCATTTGGCTTACTGATCTTAGCCATTCTGACAGGTGCTAGATAGAATCTTAAAGTCGTTTTGATTTGCGTTTCCCTGATGGCTAAGGATAGTGAACATTTCTTTAAGTGTTTCTCAAACCTGAGAAATCTGTTTAAATATATACACCATTTTTTAAAAATTTTGTTTTCCTGATATCCAGGTTTTTGAGTTCTTCATATATTTTGGATATTAGCCGTTTGTTAGATGTATAATTGGTAAAAATCTTTTTCCAGTCTGTAGCCTGTTGCGTTTTCCAGATGACAGTGTCCTTTGCTGGGCAGAAGCTTTTCACTTTCATGAGTTCCTGTTTATTAACTGTTACTCTCAGTGTTGGTGCTAACAATGTTCTGTTCACAAAGTCTTCTTCTATGCCAGTGAGTTCAAGGCTGTTCCCTACTTTCTCTTCTATCCCGTTTAATGTATCTGGTTTTATGTTGAGGTCTGTGATCCATTTGAAGTTGAATTTTGTGCAGAGTGCTAAATGTGGATCTATTTGCAGCAATCTAGTTTGACTAACACTGTTTTTTGAAGATGCTGTCTTTTTCCCAGTTTGTGTTTTTGGCTTCTTTAGAACACATGAGGTGTCCGTAGGTGTGTGGACTTATATCTGGGTCTTCAATTCGACTCCATTCACCAACTTGTCTATTTTTGTGCCAATATTGTGGTACTGTTATTACTTTAGCTCTGTAAAGCTTGAAATCATGGATAGTGATACCTCTCACAGTTCTTTTACTATTATTCAAGATTGTTTTAGCTATCCTGGCCTTTTGTGTTTCTATAAAAGACTAAATTGTCCTTTTCAGATACTTGAACAATTTTGTTGGAATTGTGGTGGGGATGGAAGGGGTATGGAATTTTGTCAAAGGCCTTTTTTCTGGATCTAATAAGATGATCACATGGTTTTTGTCTTTAAGTGTGTTTATATATTGGATTAGTCTTATGAATTTATGTATGTTGAACCATTCCTGCATTTTTGGGATGAAGTCTACTTGATGATCATGAGTGATTTTTTTTTTGGGTGTGTTCTTGGATTTGGTTTGCAAGTATTTTGAGTGTTTTTACATCTATTTTCATAAGTGAAATTTGTAATTCTTATTCTTTGCAGTGCTTTCATTTGTTTTAGAGATCATGCTAACTGTGGCCCTGTAAAGTGAGTTGGGCAAAGTTCTTTCTGTTTCTCTTTTGTGGAATAATTATATTAGCATTAAACCCTTCTTTGAAAGTCTGGTAGAATGCTCTACTGAAATGTCCAGCCCTGGGCTCTTTTTCAGTTGGAAGACTTTTTAAAATACTGTTTCTATTTTATTAGGGGTTATAGGTTTGTTTAAATTGCTTATCTGATCTTGATTTGTAGCTCAAGAAGCTT
Source organism: Pachyuromys duprasi (assembly GCA_028658305.1). Taxonomy (NCBI): domain Eukaryota; kingdom Metazoa; phylum Chordata; class Mammalia; order Rodentia; family Muridae; genus Pachyuromys; species Pachyuromys duprasi. The sequence continues at coordinate 1,053,108 of CM053757.1, read as the reverse complement.
ATATATATATATCATTTATGTATATCAAGAAACTTTCCCATTTATTTTAGATGTTCCTATTTGGTAGAGTACAGGTTTTAAAAGTATGTTCTCTATGATTCTCTGGATTTCCTTAGTGTTTTATCCCCCTTTTCATTTCTAATTTCATTGATTTGAATATTCTCTCTTTCTTCCAGTTAATTTGGCTAACAGTTTGTCAATCTTAATGACTTTCTCAAAGAACCAACTCTTTGTTTCATTGGTAATTTGAATTGTTTGTTTCTATTTTACTAATTTCAGCCCCCCGTATATTTTTTGCTGTCTACTACTTCTGGGTGTTATTTTTTCTTTTTGGTCTAGAGCTTTCAGGCATGCCGTTAATGTTAGGAGATCTCTCTCTCTTAAATGTAGGCACTTAGTGCTGTGAGCTTGCCTCTTGGAACTATTTTCATGGTGTCCCAGATGTTTGGGCGTGTTGTGTCATTTTCATTCAATTCTAGAAAGTCTTTTTGATTTCTTCTTTCTTAATTTTTGTCTTGATTCATTTTTCATTCAGTAGTGATTTGCTCATTTTTTCATGAATTTAAGATTTTTGTAGTTTATGTTGTTCTTATCCAGCTTTAATCCCAGGTGGTCAGTTAGGGTGCAGGGTGTTATCTTAATTTTCTTGTATCTGTTGGCACTTGCTTTGTGTCTGAGTATGTGTATTTTGGAGAAAGTTCCATGAGTTACTGAGAAGGTATATTCTTTTTTTGTGTGTTTGAGTGACATATTCTATAAATATTTATTTGGCTTATAATGTAAATTAGTTCCACATTTCTCAGTTTAGTTTTTGTCTGGATGTTGTCTTGTTTCCTGGCAAGAGTTGGTAGTGAAGTCTCCCACTATCAGTGTGAGGACCCATATATGATTTAAACTTTAGTAGTGTTTCTTTTACCGACTTGGGTGCCCTTTGTTTGGGGCTTTGATGTTAGGAATTGAGATGCCATCTTGGTGAAATTTTCCTTTGATAAGTATGCAGTGTTCTTCCCTATCTTTTCTGCTTAGTTTTGATTTGAAGTCTTTTTTGTCAGATATTAAAATGGCTGCACCACCTTGCTTCTTAGGTCCATTTTCTTTGAATATTTTTCCCCATCTCTTTACCCTGATGTGATGTCTGTCCTTGATGTTAAGGTGTTTTTGTTGGATGCAACAGGAGGATGAATCCTGTTTTTATATCCGTTCTGTTAGTCTGTGTCATTTTTGCAGGGTGGGGAACTGATAACCACGGATGTTGAGAGTTACTATGGAGCAGTGTTTGTTGATTTCCATTATTTGTTGTGCTGTGTTTCTGTCTCTTCCTCCTCCTCTTCTTCTTCCTGTCCTTCTTCTTCCTCTTCTTTTTTTAATTTGCTATTCTGGACTTATTTATTCCCATGTTTTCTGTGTGTGTTACCTTCTTCAGACTGAAGTTTTATTTCTAGCTCTTCCTTCGGGACTGAATTTATAGATGGATACTGCTTAAGTTTGGTTCTATCTTGGAATGCCTTTCTTTCTCTGTCTATTGTGATTGGACATTTTGCTAGCAACTTTCTAGGGTGTTAACTTCTGTTCCTTATTATTATGTGGGTTCTGAAATCAAACTCATATCATACTTATGAGAAACAGTTTACCTACGTAGCCATCTCACTGGCCCTAGGCTTTTAATTTGTGTTGAAGGAAGAGGGTGACAAACTGAATTAGAAAACAAGTGTGGACTAAATAGTCAGACTCTGCTTGGAAATAAGTAAACAAACACATAATAAAATTGAATAATAAGTATATAAATAAAGAATATTTTGATATAGCAAATTGAAATTTAAATCATGATTGGATTGTCATTGAAAATCAATTTATTATATATATAATTTTAAAAGTAGGCTTTATCTGTAATGATGGTTATATAGTTTCTAAAGAATTAATTATATACGCGGTTCTGTTGTATCACGTATCGACTGGGTAATATTTAAAAAGAGATTCAAGTGTGTTTTGCGTGCTGTGGAAGTCAGTGGTGGACTGCTGCACAGTGTCATTGCCTCCACTTTGATGTATGTAAATGCATTGTGGGATACTCACATGAAGGACACGTGTCTTAAGGTCTCACATCTCTGTAATAAAATAATATTTTCTATATTCTCACAACAGTAGTTACTTTGTGATAGGATTATGTCATTTTCAATAGGCTGCTGACATAAAATGGAAGTGTGTATAGCTAATAGTAATAAAACTTTGGGAATTGGTAAAGAAAACCTGGGTGTAGTTCTTTTCTGTTTTCCAGGATAAACCTGTTTTAAAGAATATCAATTCACTTATTTATCTCTTTATTTATAGGTTCTAATTTCAGCTGTTTTATATACATTTCAATTCTTTTTTTACAGTTACTTGCCATGGTTTGAAGTATATTATAAGCTTCTAAATACTTTGGCAGATTACTTGGCCAAGGAACTGGTAAGCTGACTTTTTTTTTTTCCTGTATAATTTTATTGTATTAAAATATAGACAGTAAAGATTATAATTTTATGGTATTTATCACAGTGATATTTTTTCTAACCATCAATACAACACATCCAGACAAAGCCAAACTCTGTACTCATTAAGTAATAATTAACCATTTCCTTTTCTTTTCTCCCTTGTCAACTTCCATGATATCTATGTCTTCTTAATTGCAAGTCCCCACATAGGTGGATCTCAACATTTGTTCTTGCTTATTTCACTTAAGGTAGCACATTCATAGTTTCTTAAACATTCAAATGAATGAATAAACAAGCATTAGTAGACCTGTAGTAGACCTTTTGTCTCTTGCGAATAACACATTACATAGATGATTGTTCTGCTGCCTCTCCCAGCAGACCCATTCATAGTTAGTGGTAGGAGCTTTCCAGGTATATTAATCTCTTAGTTTAAACAAAACAATTTACTCTTGTAGTTACATTTATTTTTTTCATATATCTGCAGGTATAGATATGTATTGTTCTGTATTTCATTGTTTGAGGAAAGACCGTATGTACTGTGTCCTGCAATGGCTACATCATTTTACATTCCCATTTGGAATATCCAAGGATATTTTAAATTATATTTACTTCTTATGTGTTTTAACTATTAAATAATCTTTTCTTTGTTTCAGGAAGATGATTTAAATGAAACTCTTAAATCACTCTATAACCACCCTGTACCAAATGCAAACACCCCTGTCAACTTGAGTGTGGTAAGTGCTTCATAATTTGTTTTTAGATATAATTCATTCTCATTTAAGGATGCATGTCTGTTCCAAGAGTCATTTGCCAAATTTCCCATTTCTTGAAAAACTTAAATGATGGAATTAACCTTGCTTGGTGCTAATATCAAGAAGTGAAGCCTATAAATAACAATAATAAAAAAAAAAACATGCCCTCCCCGACCAAACCTTTCCTAAAAGAAGAGGTGTTTCACAAGAGAAAGTTGCATAGTAATATGCAGAATGAAGATTCCAGCTAAAGAGCCCTTGTCTTTCCTTCCATGTGAACGTACGGTAGGTTAGTTATGAAACTCTGGAACTGATCAGCATTTGTGTGAACAATAAGCTTATTGTGCCAATCTGCTTTGAGATGCTCAGTGAACTTTGACACTTATATCTTCTTAGGTTGATATTGATATGCCCAGGAATTGTGGGGCTTGTTGCTATCAAAAATTTTTGATAACAAACTATGGAGGTTTCATTCATATCTTCTGTTAATTTTTCAAATAAAATAGGTTAAAGTGTATTGAGACTGTCCTTGTTTCTTGTGAATATGTTGTGTTTTTTTTTATTTCTGAAAAAGAAAAAATTAATAGGGCAAGGAAATTTTTGAGGAAATTCAACTTGAAACTTTATGTAAGGCATTTTGCAGCTTTGCATGATAATGTAATTGTTATGCGCAGGATCTTTCTCAGGAAATAACTGTTGTCATGCCTGTATTGCTTCCACCATTCACAAAATCCTCACTGCACAGTTGAATCATGTTTGTTCTCTCCTGAAATCTTTGCTGCCTTATCTCTGTGTGTTTTCATTTGCTGCAAACTGCCCCAGTGTATAGAATTAATTTCCACTGGAGACTATGGAATGAAAGCCCAGGAGAACTTGGGATTTTAACTCAAATTTGGAAGCACTCAGCAAGCATTGATGTTGCTGTCTAAATAGCTTATTAGAACCATAGAGGTAAAGCTACAGTCTGCTTGCCCAGGCAGACTATCATGAAAAAGAAAGGAAATCATGTGAGAACTAGAGAAAAGATCAAGGAGAAACTCAAGTCTCACAGTCATTGAAATGCAAATACTGTAGAGACCTTGCTTAGTCAGAGTGCACGAAAAAATGGACATCATCTCTTTAAACTACTGTATTTACAAAGCAATCCAAATACTTGCTCAGAGAGTTATGGAACAGTTTTGTTCCTAGCACCCAAGCCAGTGGCTCATAGTTACATGTAACTGGTTCCAGGTGATCTGATGCCCATCATTGGCCTCCACAGCCACCATCACACATGTGTACATATACACAAACACACATCATATACGTTTAAATAAATTTTTATGAAATGTGCCCTATTCAAATTTGTTATGTATTTAGGCTTTTGGTTTTCATATGATATCTAGGGCCTTGCTGTCTGCCACTGAGCTGTGTTCCAAGCCCTTATTTTCTTTTTAATAGAATAATTGTACCTGTTGATGGGGTACATATACAGTGATACCTCTCTGATCTTATCAAGTATTTATAGATTGTATATGTGAGGGAAATCATGTGGCTGTTTGTATTGTTTCATTTAACATAACAATTTGCCTATATTACCATAAATGACAGTTTCACTTTTAATAGCTAAATAGGAGTCTTCCATGAGTGTGCATGTGTGTAAATAAAATTACCTTCAAAATGTGTATCTATTTCGTAGAAACTAAGGCTGATTTCATTTCTTGGCTATTGTGAATAGTGCTTCTATGAGCAAAGGAGTGCAGTATCTCTGCAACAAACGTGGGCTGCAGGCCTCCTGATATACTTCCCTTTGAGTGTACATTCAAGAGTGGGATTGCCGGATTGTTTTTACCTTTTCGGAGAGGCTTGCACATTGTTTCCCATAGTGGCTTCGCATATTTCCATTCTCACCAACAATGCGTTAGTGTTCTCTTTACCGTCTCCTCAGCACTTGCTCCTTTTTGTCTGCTTTATAATATTTCCCAAACTGGAGTGAAGTAGCATATTACAGTTTTTATTTGCATTTCTCTAGTATTTGGTTGATGTTAAACACCTTTCTATATACCTGATTACCAGTTGGGCTTTTGAATTAATAGTCTGTAATAGCTTTCAAGTCTTGCATTCCTGTTTTCAAGCTACGGTTATCAAATACCTAGTAAAATGCACCTGGGGTTTTGTTGTGAAGTTCAGTAATTATTTTGTTTCAGTAGCAGATGAGTATGTACCCAAGACTGTCTGTCAATGATTGGCAGTTTGGAGACTAGAACTAATCTTAACCAGAACTAGTTTTAGCTAGTGCTAACTAGCTGTGGAGAGAGCTAGTTAATGGAATTAAAACTGGATATGGCTTAATCCATGAGAATTTAATCTCATACATTAAAACTGATGCTTTTTGAAGTCTTTACCGGAAGTCTTGGAAGTGATTATTGATCATTGGAATATTGCAGATTTTATGAAAAGTTAATATGTAATATAAGTGATTACAAAAACTGTACTTCAAAAAATAATTAAATACTACTGTCTTTGAACACACAGTGCAAAACTTTGCACAGGATGTTTCCAGAATAGATTAGCAGGTCAGAATTTAGAATGTTCTATATCATGAATGTCACTCAGATACTCTCAGTGGATAATGTAGCAACATAGATTTTTCTCAGTACACAGGGAGGTTTTTGTATATAAGCTTCCCCTTTGAAGTAAAATACTCATTTTTTTCTCATAAGAACCAAGAGCTATTTATTGCCAGTGAGCAAGTTCTGAAAGATGAGCCCTCACTAATGCCGGTGAGTGAACAGGACCTTGACTTCTAAAATCACTCCTCTAAAATCACTCCATCTTTATGATTCACTCTGGTTCTTTGGAAAATGGACTATAGCAATGATCAATTAGAATCTGTTTTCTGTTTATACCTTCTTTTTCCTAATTTTCTAAGGCATAATAAAATGAAAAAACACATCCAAAAAAAAAAGGCTTTTGATAGACATAAACTTGCGTTTTTCTCTTTTCAGTAGTGGGATGAAATACATTCACTGCATGAGATTCTTGTCACAATTTTTTTTTTCTGTCACAAGATCATCTTATGATTTATATTGTTCTTCCACCCTGGAAAATTATGCATTATGACAGTGAAACAGGCTCTGACTAGTTCAGCTCTGTTCAAATACTATTGAACGTTTCTGTTACAATCTTTAGATGTAAGGCAATCTAAAATATATCTGTATATAATTAAGGCATTAAAATCATTTAGGAACATAATATCAGCAGAAAATAGAATGGTGCACGATTGCACTTTGATTTGGTTGGCTAATATGGGTGGCCAGTTTTTTGGGACACTGGTGGTTAGAGACTATCCCTTCCATGTAAATATTACGTGATACTGCTTTGTTTACTCTGGAAGTGAATATTTGCTTATTGGTGAATGCATATGGTCATACTTTTGGATAGGAAATCCACTTTTAAATTTTAATCATTGAAAGACTATCTTTCTTTGTTGTTTTCTGAATAGTAAGTATACTTGCTACAAAATGTATTCACTAGAGCTCCTCATAGAAACCCAGTAGTCACTAGATTTTACAGACTCTTCAAAATAACGCTTTTATTTTTCAGTCTTCCTAAATATATTTTGAGAATATATGTACTTATATTTATTTAAGTATATATAACCTTTTGGTAATATACTCTTTTTTTTGTCTTAATACTTATACAGATTCTTAGTATTCGGTCCAATTTCAGTGTCTCTTATTTTTTATCATCACTTCTTATGTGAGACTGTCATTATTAAAGTTATTTAGATCTGCCATGTCTTGTCACCATGTCCAAATTGTTAGTCTCTGGCCTTCACCAGTCAGTTATTTTTCTTATTTTTATTACAAATTATATGGAATATGAAAAGTAACAATTCTTCTCTGTGCTCATTTTTGGTGACTAGCACTCCTGTTTCATCGCCCCTGACGTAACAGGACTCCCAACCATACCGGAGAGTGTAAGTGGCTGGTTTCTCTTTCTAAAACTTACGTTACAAATGTGTGTGACTGAGTGGTCAGTCAGGGCCAAGCACATACTTAGCTCCTGAGTGTGGCTGTCTGACTGTGAGGAAGTGTCAAGGCATGCCTTCTGCCAGTGGGGAAGAATGCTAGCAGGAAACATTGGCACTTTACAGTCATTTTTAGTAAACAGACCATTGAATTTTAGACGTTCTCTCTGTCTCTTTGTTTAAATCATTAGTGTCCCAGTTGTTGATTTCCTGGTTTTAATTAATACAGTATGTATGTTATTAGACTTGAAGATATTATAGAACTAATGCTTGTTATATTAATTGTAGCTATATTGGAAATGCTTTCTGTTTCCCAAGAGTTAATCTAGGGTAGGCAGATGCAGAGGCAGATGGATCTCTGTGAATTCAATGCTAGCTTGGTCTACAAAGTGAGTCCAGGACAGCCAGGGCTACACAAAGAAACCCTGTTTTGAACCCCCCCGCCCCCTACACACACACACATAAAATAAATAAAGAATGAAAGGAAGAAAGGAAGGAAAGAGAAAGTTACCCAAGTAGGAGCGCTCATGGATAAGTGGATTTAATGGATATCCTTCCATGCCATTTGATAACTGTGGGACAAGGAAAATATTCCCTTCATTTTTTCTTAGAACATTAAAGTAAATCAGTTATAAACCATCAAATCAAAGGAAAACCAGTAGGAAGAGTTTTTCAGGTATACTTGTATTTACCTAAGATACATACTGTTTGTCTCTATTATTTTCAAACCATTACAATGTTCTCTTTCTCAAACATAAATAGTGAAGCTTTGAAGGTCAAGAATACAAATGTAAGTCTTTCTTGTGTAGATGTGTGGATGGGTTCCTGTGTGGGTACCCATGTGTATGTGTACACGTATATGTACTATGTGAGTGTGTAAGGAGGTCAGAGGACAGCACCCGGGGGCCCTCCTGGATTATTCTCCACCTTCGTTTGTGAGAAAGGGCGCAGCTGGAGCTCACCAATCTTTCTTGAAATCCAACAGCCTTTACCTCCCAAGTGTACGATTATAGGAGTGTGCCCCGTGTCCAGATTTTATGTGGAGGCTGAGGATCAGAACTCACTTCTTCATACTTGTGTGGCAACATTTTACCAATTCAGTCATCTCCCAAGCCCCACAATTGTAAATTTTCTAATATCAAATCAAAACTATCAAATTGAAACTTTAAAAAATTAACTTTCAGATCTTTAACCACCATACCCTATACTTTCTGCGCATTATAATATTTGATTTCTAAAAATGATTTTGTTCCTTCTCTCTGAGTTTCAGCAAATTGAAAGTACTCACCATGGACAGGCATAAGTAGTGCTGTTCATGAAGCTCATCCCTGGTGTTTGTTGTTGTTTATGTAGTGGAAGTCTAACAGATGCATTAAATTGAGGAATCAATTTAGCATTCCAGAAAGTTATATTTGACGATAGTAGTAAAAAACAAGCCTGATGGGGAAAAAAACTGGATATTTTCTTTAATACTGATGCAAAGGACTGCTTATAAATCCACCCTCTCTAGTGGGTGCCTTGGGAACTGGAGAGGGAGCCGTAAAAATGAAATATCTCAAGTGTAGATTTCCAGAGTAGCAGCGCACTGACGTCAGCGTGCGTATATCTGGTTAAGACTTGCACCTTTGAAACACGCTAGGAAGATGATAGTATAGCAGGTCTCTGTGGAGGGTGGGGAAGAAGGCTGGGGAGTGTGGGGTTCTTTGAGAAATACTTGTGTAGAATAGGTGATGCTTTAAATGATGGTAGACTGTACCATTCTTATATGGCAGCTGAATAGTATTGGATTTAATTATTTTTAATCAATGCCATTTGTAATAATATCATCTTTTGAACTTTAAGACTGACATATGTATAAAATGTTTTCCCTTGTATTCGTGTGAACTGTAGCTTGAGCAATTCTTTTCCCTTGTGCAGAGAAACCTGACGGAGTACTTTGTTGCTGTGGATGTGAACAACATGTTGCGCTTGTACGCCAGCATGCTGCATGAGAGGCGCATCATTATTACCTCGAGCAAATTAAGCACTGTAAGTCATTCACACTTTCTCCTGTGACTAACACATGTTGAGTGCTTCACAGAAAGACCCACAAACGTTTGCAGAGTTAGAACTGTGTTACATGTACTTAAAAGACAGTATCGATATATTTTTAATATGGTTTTACTCGCCCTCTTGAAGTATAAAAGTCAGATTTATAGAAGCCTTCTCAGATGCATTAAGTCAGGTTAATTATTTTTCCTTATCAGGAGGTGAGGTGTTTTTTTTTTTTTTTTTTTTTCCTTTTAAACTCTCTAGAGTTCATTTTAGTGCGTTCATCACATAGAGAACTCTTAAGAGCTATTATGAGATCTTTATTATTCACTTGTGGCTTTTTCCATTGGAGCTACTTGAAAGAAACTGTGAGGCCATGGTAATAGCTGCTCTCCTAACCTGGTAAGAGCAGATTCATCTTTGTTGCCTCGTGGGGCCTAGGAGTAGATTCTATAATAGTCTGGTTTGGAGGAGCTCTTCAGGCTGATAATAACTTAAAAGTCAAAGTAGCATTTTTATCAATCATAGGTTTTATGGCACTCACTCTGATATTCTTCTGGAACCTCTTCATTACTGTGAGAAAGGCAGGGACAGAAGGACTTTTCTTAGGTCATGGAGTTTTCAGAAGTATTTTGTTTGTATTCATATTTTTCTTTATTAAATATAAAATTTAGGCATTTCTATATTCAAAATGTATAAAAATTAAATGATTTGAATAATCTGTGATATATTAAAAACCATTATTAAATATTTTGTTTCTTTATGAATCTACTTCATATAAAAACTTTACTTTTAATATTTTAGTCTATACTAGAAATAAAGATCCTTCCTTGAATATTGTAGCATTTTAGACTAGATAAAATTTTTAAGATTCCTCCAAGTTATCAAATTAATGTATAGTCATAAGAAAGGTGAGATGGCTCAGTGGTTAAGAGCACACACTCTTCGTGCAGATGGTTGGGGTTTGGTCCCAGAACTCAGATGGTGGCTTGTGGTTTGTAGCTGCAGTTTCAGGGGATTTGATGCTTTCTCTGGCTTTTATGGGCACAAGGTATATACATGGTACACATTTTGCATATAAAATTAAAAAAAGAAAAACAATACCCAAGAAATTTTCAAAGAAGTTAAATGCCCACTTCAAGACCAAAAGCTGTTGAGGATCCATAGTGTGAAACAAAACAGCTCTGATTCTTTATATGGTGTTAGTCTCTGTCAGCCCAGAGTTGAACTCGTATCTCATATTTGAGATATCAAGTATATAATATTGTTATAGTTGTTATATTCCAAGTTGGAAATATGATTATATTGAAAAGAATGATTTTTAAAGAAGATTGTATGTAGATATGAGAAGAAAAACGTCAGATTTAGTGACCCCGCTTACTTTTCTCTCAGTAATTTAAAGAGGTTTTGAATCCATCTGAATGGTTTGTATGTTAATGATCTCGCTCTTACATCCAGGGCTCCTCACTGATGGTAAACCATTCTTTATCTTCCCCTTCCTGCTCCTCCTCCTTATTTTCAAACATAATTTCTCTAAGACTTTAAAGATATTTCAGATGGGAATTATTCTTATGACAAAAATTATTGTCCAAGCTATCTTAGAGATGATGTAATTCATGCATAAAATATTTTTGTGTCTGGCACTGTCCTAGGCACTATAAATTCAACAGTAAGACAACCAAGGCCAATTTGTGTGCTTATATTGACCTGGCATGAAATATATAAATAACTGAACAAGTAAGCATCTATTATATGTGGAATGTGTGCCAAGGTGTAAGAGAGAAAATGAGTGTGTACAGCCTGTCAGGTTATTGGCAGGTTTGTGTTTTCTATGTGTGGATGGAGTACCTCTCTAATGAGGCAGAATTCAAACATACTGGAACAAAGCTGGGTGTGAGCACTGTGGGTGAAGTATAACTGCTATTTACAAAACATAAGTAAATCTGAATATACGTTTTTAAAAAATACTAATATCTTTCTTGGTTTTAATGTATACTCCCTATTAATGATGGGGTAACCTTTCTGTGACTTGGCTTCTTCACTTGTAAGGTGAGAGAAATAGCCATCTTAATCTGCTAGGTTTGCTGGTGAGATTAAGAAACACATACAGTAAATGATTAGGATTATATCTGCATCAGATACATGTACAATGATTATTAATGCAACTTTATAAATTGTCCAAATTTATGATTTTAAGAAGCAGATTATAATAAAGCTTTTTGTTAAACAAAATTATTTCCTGTGGAAAATACTAGGTCAGCCTAGTATTGTTTATGACAATCTGTAACCCATCTCTTTTGGTTTAATTTCTGCGGCTGTATGGCTGGTAAAATAAACATAATTCAGATTTGCTTTTATAATATCTTTACCCTTCTTCTGTAGGGGAAATGACTTCAGTCTCTTGAGCAGTTTTCTTATATACGCAGTCTGAATAAATATAAATGCTCTAAATTATGTGCAGAGTGACATTTAAGGTCAAGGTCTTATATCAAACATAAATTAGGGAAAACTATTTTTAAAAAAGTTTAATGAAATCACCAAAACACACAAAGGAAGAATAATGATTGCCTTGGTTCTAAGCTTTTTATATTTTTGTATTTTCCTATATCATAGATACTTTGTCGTGCTTGATATTAATACATGAAGCTGTGTTTTAAAACTCCCGATTACTTTTTACATCTCTGGTCAACATTTGAATTATTAATAAGTACAAATATATGTTAAAGTGTTTTAATGTTCATAATTTTACTGTTGCTTTGTAAGATTTGTTTGCTTTGATTATTACTATTAGTCAATCATAATCTCTCATGATTAAGATGGATGGCAGCCTTGGAGCTTGCTGGCATTTTTCATTGCTATCCTGTGATAGTGAGTCAGCGAACTTGAAGAAGAGTTTCTTAAGATTATGTTTGTCGTTAAAAAAATTTATAATCTTCTTAAAGGTATAAACATTATGATTAGTTTTAAGTTATGTAAACCAATTATCAGGGATTTTATGTTTCAGAACTTTTAATGATCCCTTTCCCATTTGTGGAAGTGTGGTATATTACTATATTTTTATATGTTTATGTTTAATGAGTTAGGACATCATTGGTTTTGCTTATATCAGTTTTCTTTGATGTATACATTGCTAAGTATACAGAATGGCTTCTGGAAGTCCCAAACAAGCTAGTTGATTTTATGCATGCTGTAGGCAAGCCTAAAGTTTTAAGCCCGAGTGAATACTAGTAGAGTAGCGCAACATCATATTGTGGTCTCATATATTCAAAGCAGAGGACTAAATCATGACACTACACAGTTCTATCAGTTGACTTATTGCTGTTTTGTGACTGTAGAAAGGGAGGACTGCTGTTTAAAGCCATGTCATGGGTTCTCAGTTCAGTCAGGCGTGAAGCCTTGTCATATGCCTCTGTAATTGTACCTCACCAGACTTCTTCTAACTAGTCAGCTGGGGCTGTGCATTTTGTCTCAAACATCCAGCTGGCCGGCATCTGACAGGAGCTCTTTCTCGTCATGCTGTCAGTAATATGTTAACTAGGGTGTGCATTTATGCTTTGTAGAAGCAGGTAAGAGTGATGTTAGCTCTATTTTGACCAACATACAGTTAGTACGTATCATCCACTTAATGATGTATGTACATCATTTACAGAGATTTTATTATATATGCACATTCTGGGATATTTAGAGCAAGCAGTATTGAGTGAGTGCTGAAATTGTGTTAATAAACTGCATGCTCCTCTTTGTTACCACTGCCCTCAGGCATTCAAGCATATGCTTTTCTCTCACCTTCTCATTAATTCTTTCAAGGGCATATGCAGAAAGACATCTTGTGATCCCCAGAAAATCAGCTATTAAACTGTAGTTTCTGTAGGCGTTGACTAAGGGAGTCCAGAGCATTTTTACATCCTGTCTGCATTGTACATATTCATTTCTTGTCTCTTAGTCAAGTCGTGTATCTTCATTTAACTGAAACTTAAAGCACAGGGTCTCTTTCTTGACATTAAGCCTGAACAGTTGCTGGGAGAACAGAGTGTGCCCAGGCTTGCATCCTGGTTGAAGTTATTGAAGTGGTTTTGCCCTGTGTTTTTAAGACTGCAGCAGAGACATACAGTGAATTTTTTTTTTATCTGGAATTTTCTTAGAGGCTTTCTAGGAACAATTTAAAATTTTGAATTATCCTATAATTCCCTAAAATTCAAGTAAGTTCTGTGAAACTGTGGATAATGACCCTACTTACCAATGTGTTACTTGACACCTATCTGCTGCCTCTCTGAACAGTATATATCCGTCAGAAGTACATGAACATGGCTAAGTGTGGAAACGGCTGTGATGAGGTCTTTGTGGAACGCCTTGCAGGATGGCATGTGTGCAGGTTAGAGGAGGAGGAGGAGGCCTTTAAGGAAAACTACCAGAACCTCTGTTTTCCCTCTCTCGGAGTTTCCCAGGGAAGTGTGCACCTTTTTCTGACTGCCTTCAGTCCATTTGTCTTTTGAAGGCATACAGTTGGTCGTTACTTCACACAGCAGAAGGTTTAGTGTGACAGTCGTGGAGGTGCATTTAGTTACTATGCAGGTTTTGTCAGCTTTGTTCTTACAGTCCTGGTCAGCACAAAATTGATGTTGGATAATTTATGTTAACTCAATCATCCTTTTTTATAGAACATGACTTAATTTTGTGCTATTGATGATTACAAACATTAGGTGTAAGAAAAGATTTATTTTATATCCCCTTTCGTTAAACTGCTGCTAAAGACAATTTGCTTATTTGTATGTTTTTTTAATATTGAGATTGGCAGTATTTATTTCTCTTTTGATGTGTGCCCTCAAGTTATAAACTGTCATTCAACTGATTGTAGATATTGCACTCAAAAATTTCAAAGAGAATTCATTATAGTTTTTCATAATAATTTCCTACTATTTAGAGTTGATTTGGTAAATGGCCTCACCCATTCATGTAGCTTCTGTTAGGATATATTTTAAAATGCCACATACAACAGATCTGATATTAAAGAGATTTATTGGATGGAGGTAGAGGGAGAGAGAGACATGGTGAACCCCCGCCCCCCAGGAGAGAAACAGAGGCAGAGGGAGAGCAGGAGCAGGGGGGAGGGCCCCCAGGAAAGGGGAGAAAAAGACAGAGAAAGGAAGAGAGTGGGTGGAAGGAGCATATGGAGGGCACCTGGCACAGGTGATGATATAGGACACAGGTGGTGACATGGGACCCTGAAAGGCTCCTGAGGGCAGGCCAGTTGAATTGCCTGCACAACATAACAGCTTCCCCAATAGTCCTATAGATTCTGCTTCTGTAATTCTTTTTTCTCTGATCCCTGCTCTCCATTCTAGCTGCCTACTGTCTTAGTTAAAGAAACTATCACTGCAAACACTCCTTTTAGCAGCATATAGTGAATGCTAGCATCATCTCAACTGCATGTGATGTTATCACTGTCATCTCTGTAACAGTATGTATTGTGAGTTAGTTACCCTTATGAGCAAATAATTTAAAATGATTTAATTATAACTTATTATGTGATATGTGCTATTGGTATCTAGGTGGAAAAATGAAAAGCAAAATTTTGAAACTCAGGCAAACTTCTCAACCTCATAAAACTGGTGTATAGTTACACCAATCTATCTGACTCTCAAAGTATGTATTTTCAACCTCCATGCAGTTTTGCCCTTTTTTTTTTTAGTTGGGAATTTTTTTTTTACATTTATTTATTTATTTTTTGTTATCAATCACAGGTTAGGTACTTTGCATCCCAAGCGTAACCCCCTCCCTCATTCCCTCCCACCCTCCCCAACCCTCCCTCATCTCCTCCCCGCCCCCTCCAAGTCCACCAACCAGGGAGGACGTCCTCCCCTTCTATCCAACCCCAGCTCATCCTGTCTCCTCAGGGCTGGCTGCAATGTCCTCCCCTGGGATCTAGCCAGTCTGTCACTCCCAGGCATGTATGGGGGAGGGTCAAAGAGTCAGCCATCAAGTTCAAGACTGAAACAGTCCCTGTTTCCCTCACTAGGGTCTTTAGTCCTACACCGAGCTATCCTGGGTCCCATCTGAACAGGGGTTCCAGGCCACGTCCACACGTGGTCCTTGGTTGTAGAA
>CM053757.1:991970-1037243 GCA_028658305.1 Pachyuromys duprasi | reverse complement strand
CTTCTGGCTTTCATAGTTTCTGATGAGAAGTCTGGTGTGAGTCTGATCGGCCTACCTTCGTATGTTACTTGACCCTTTTCCCTTGCTGCCTTTAATATTTTTTCTTTGTTTTGTAGGTTTAGTGTTTTGACTATGATGTGACGAGAGGTATTTCTTTTCTGATCTAGTCTATTTGGTGTTCTGTAGGCTTCTTGTATGTTTATGGACATTTCTTTCTTCAAGTTGGGAAAATTTTCTTCTATGATTTTCTTAAAAATATTTTCCATTCTTTGGAGCTTGGTTTCTTCTTTTTCATCTATTCCAATTATTCTTAGGTTTCGTTTTTGCATGGCATCCTTGATTTCTTGGATGTTTTGTGCTTGGTACTTTTCTGATTTTCTTTTTACCTTGATTGAGGAATTCATTTCATCCAGCGTATCTTTAGCTCCTGAGATTCTCTCTTCCATGTTTTGTATTCTATTGGTGATGCTTACCTTTATGGTTCCTGATCTTTTCTCTAAGTTCTCCAGGTCCAGGATCTTCTCCGTTTGTGTCTTCTTTATAGATTCTAAATCTGTTTTCATGCTTTGTATCGTTTCCTTCATCTGTTTGACTTTGTCTCCTATTTTGGTTGTTTCCTCTCTGTTTATCTTTAATTGTTCCTGTATGTGGGCAGTTAAATCCTTCTGAATTTCCTTTAGGGCCTTGTTCATTTCCTCTTTTTGTGCCTCCTTTTGTTCCCCTAATATCTGCATAATTATAGCTTTAATATAATTTTCCTGTGTCTCCGCTGCATTAAAATCTCTATTCCTTTTGGGTTTTTCTGGTGGGGCCATGGTGTCCTGATTTTTGTTGGGTGAGTTCTTTTGCCGATTTCTGGGCATTTGTTTATATATGATCAAGGAGGTGTTTGTGCTTCAAGGGTGAACGTCAGACTGGAACTGTCAATCTCTTGTGTCCGGAGTATTCTTCAAGAACATTAGGGAGTTCTAGTGGTTTGATAGTTTGTGTTTTTGCCTCAATTGAACTCTGTTGTAAGATCTGTGTGCCTGGCTTCGTGCTCTGTGCTAGAGGCTGTGAGCACCACAGGCTGGTCTCCCCTCTGGTCTGGAGGTTTGGCTCTTTGCTCTGTGCCCGAGGCTGCGTGTCCCCCTTTGATATTACCGCTGGGGGCGCTGCTCTGGTCAGGAGGCTCCTAGCTCTGCCGTGAGCTTGCTGCTAAAGGCTCTCTTCTGGACTGGAGCCTTGGCGCCTCCTTCTGGGTCAGGGGCTGTGCAGGCCAGTCCGAGATGGTATTTGGGGCACCTCGGTCTGTACCTGATACTATGAGTCCCAATCCGGGGTGGTGGCTGGGTGTGCCTAGGGTTGTGGGTCTGACCGGTGTAGCCCGCAGTATCTGGGTGAAACTCAGACCGTCCGGGGTACCGTGTACCGCCGCCCAAAGTGGCAGCCTCTGGCACAGAGTGTTGTACGCCCGTGCAGTGAAGCCCGTGGTATCTGGGTGAAACTCAGTCCGTCTGCGGTACAGTGTCCCCCACCCTAAAGTGTAGGCCGCTGGCACAGAGGGTTGTGCAACTGCGCAGTGCAGCCCGCGGTATCTGGGTGAAACTCAGGCCGTCCGGGGTACTGTGTCCCAGCCAAAGTGGCGGCTACTGGCGCAGAGGGTTGCACGCCCGCACAGTGCAGCCCGCAGTATCTGGGTGAAACTCAGTCTGTCCGGGGAACTGTGTGCCCCAGCCCAAAGTGGCGGCTGCTGGCGCAGAGGGTTGCACGCCCATGCAGTGCAGCCCGCGGTATCTGGGTGAAACTCAGTCCATCTGGGGTACTGTGTGCCACAGACCAAAATGGCGGCTTAGGCGCCCAGCCCGGCTGTGCGTAGCCTGTCTCCCTCCGGAGTTTTTCCTGGGAATAGCTGGGTGTCCCTTGGACTTTTCCACTTGATTTCCCCACTGTAGGAATTCCGCTCACCTGGCAGTCGCAAACGCTGGTGTTTTAGGTCCGAGATCTCAGTCTCCAGGTCGCTGTGTCTACACTACTGTCCTGCTCCTCAGACACAGTGTCCTCCTGGGGCAGCCATCTTGGATCCTCTCCCAGTTTTGCCCTTTTATCATGGCTGTCTTATAAAACAAATGAATCTTTGTTTTTCCTAGTATATTATCACTCCCACTAATGATTATTTTTCTACTCAAGCTTAGTCAGGTCCTCTGAATGTCTTATTTTGTTTCTTATTCTTAACATTAATTTGAATGCTCATATTCATCTTCTGTTTAGACTATTATTATTATTAATTTTGAGATTAAGCCTGCATTCCAGGGCTTTGCAGATCATGCTAGAGGTTTAATTCAAACTTGGAGACATCTATATAGTTCAAGCTCACCTTTTGCTGGGGCAGTCTCTCAGCTAGCTTCTAACTTCTGCTCCTCCATTGTATCCCTTCACGTGGTTCTCACTGCCTGCTTTCCAGCTTCTGTGTAGTCTCCTGCCTTCCTTCTTTTTCCATCAGCATCTGACTGGAAGTTCTGCCACCCCTACTTCCTGCGCCAGCTCAGTGTCCAGCTCTTTATTATGCAAAAAGCCATATTCCTTATTCTACTGGCAGTCTGGGGAAGGTTACCTTCCCCATGACAGCTTGCCTTATTTTTAAAGGCAGGTGAGGAAATGAGATTTACATATTCTGCCATCCAGTCATTGCTAGATTCAAATAACCATTAAGAACACACTTTTTCATAGCTAGAAAATAAAATATTTGTGGGTTACCCTAAGAAGCCTGTGTATAATCACTCTATATTTTAGATTAAAAGCAACCTATTATTGCGTGTTTCCCATACTTCTAATTGGTATTAAAAATGCCATCCTACCCTACTCTACTGTACTCAATCTTTAACAGGAAAATTCTTGAAGCAGACTTTATAGTTTTCCCCTCTATTTTTATTTTATTAAAAATAGATTTTTAATTCATGTATTCTAATTACAGTTTTTCCTCCCGTAACTCCTCTGAGATCCTTCTTACTTCCTGTCCCATCAGAATCCATACATACCCTTTCTGTTTCTCCTTAGAAAATAGACATCTAAAATATAATAATAAAATAAGATAAAAACAATCACAACAAACCAGGATCAGACCAAACAACAAACAGAAAGAAAATATCCAAAGAAAAAGCACAAGAAACATAAGTTTGTACACTCAGGAATACCATACAAAACAAAACTGGAAGCCATAATATATACTCAAAAGACCTGTAAGGTATAAAAACAAAACAAAACAATGTCCCACAAAAACTCTGTCAGAGCATTGTGAGACAAAGACCCAAAGATGCCATTGAGTTTGTTTTGTGTTGACTCCTGGGCATTGATATTTGTCCTCAGTGAGACTGCATTGGATAGAACCAATTTCTTATTTACAAGTGGTTATCAATTGGAAATAGCTTCTGGATTTGAGTTGGGGACCTGTGTCCACTTCTCACAGTGCCTGGATTCCAGCTGGCACAAATCTGGGTAGGTTCTGTGCATGCTGCCTCAGTCTGTGAGTTCATACAGTTCCTCAGTAATATGAAGACTAGTCCCTAGGGGTAAGGGCTCTATGTAGTCACCATCTTGACTTCCCCTTGCTCAGTGAGTTGTGTAGGTGTTATTATCAGCAATAGGGTCAGTTATTCTCAGTTTGTGGAGAATAACCCAAAACCTTGGTAACAACCTGGGTTATTTGGGGGTTCTTGTATTGCTTCATTTGGTGACAGGAGATATCCATTTGGGGCTCTTGTCTTATCCATTATTTGGCAGTTTCATTTAGATTGCCTTTATATATGTATATATTTTATGAAGCTTCTACTGTATTAGGTTTTCGTATTACCCCTCCAGTGGCCAATAACTTTAGCTGTCTCTTCCCACATTCCCTCCTTCATCCCCCTGTTCCGCCTTCTGCCCATTTGATTCTCACATTCCAGTCCCCCCATTCTTCTGTAACTATTCTATTTTCCTTTCTAGGAAGATCTATCTGTCCCCTCCCTGTTCCTTATTTACACCTAATCTCTTTGCTTGTAGAGATTGTAGCTTACAACTAGCATCCACATATAAGTATGTATATACCATATTTGTCTTTCTGTGTCTGGGTTACCTCCTTTAGAATGATTTTTTTTTCTAGCTGTATTCATTTACCTGAGAATCTTATGATTTACATTTTTTAACATCTGAGCAATATTCCTTTGTATAAATGTACAAAATTTCTTTTATCCGTTCATCAGTTAATGAACATCTAGGCTGTTTACAGTTTACTGGCTACTATGAACAAAGTGGCAATGTAGTAGGATGGAGTATCCTTTGGGTATATTCCCAAGAATGGTATAACTGGATCTTGTGATAGATCTTTCCTCAGCTTCCTGAGGAACTTTGAGGCAGACCTGTGGTCAGATGTGATCACTCTCTTGTGGTCAGGAGCCAGTGATAAACAGAGCAGGCTTCAGCAAAAGGACATTTGAGTGAGTACAGGAAACATTCTTCCCCAAGTGTATATTCAATGTCCTGTATGCAAGACAGAATGTTTTGTTTTAGTATTTATTTATTTATTTATCTTTATTTCATGTGCATTAGTGTGAAGGTGTCAGATCCTTTGGAATGGGCATTACAGACAGTTGTGAGCTGCCATGTGGGTGCTGGGAATTGAACCCAGGACCTTTTGAAGAGCAGACAGTGCTCTTAACCACAGAGCCATCTCTCCAGCCCAAGACTGAATGTTTTTAAGTCTATTTTCCTTTCCAGCTACTCCCATCACTCCAGCACTCACTGCATGTCTGATGATGAGATCATCAGGGAAATGCTTGAGCTTTAACTTACAATTTCTTAACTCAAAATTTACTTTATGAGTGAGAGGCCAATTTCTATGTAGACTTTGTCTTTTAAACAATGGGGTTTTGTGTATGTGTTGTCTGCTACAGGAGTTTGATTTTGAGAGAAGCCGATCTAAATGTTGATGACTGCAGGAAATAGTATCAATACATCCTGAACTCTTTAGTTCGGTTATTTTATATTGCAGAAGTGATTGTTGTTCAGTATATGAGCTGACATGGCTTGGGATTCTTTTGGCTTTTGTACAGTATGAGGTAAGGGTAGGACTCTCAATAAAAACTGTTTTGTATTCATTTTTGTCTGTTCTGTAAATGAATTTTTGTGTTTACTCCTGTAACTGCTTCTGAGGCTATAATTGATACACATGGCTTTCTGTTGTCCATTCCATCTTCATTTTCATACTCAGTCAGAAGCTCAGATGATTGAGATTTTACTTGGTAGAATGACACAATCTTTTGTTCCTTAAGAATCTCAAAGTTTGTGATGGGGATTTTTGTTGTTTTGCTTTTGGTTTTCCATTCACTTTCATTATGGGACAAGGGAATCAAGAATTTCCATAGAGATGGCCTTGGGTCCACTTCTAGTCCTTTTTCCTTCTCTTTCCTTTTGTCTGTTGAAGTCAGTCACTACAGCTAGTGACCAGTCCTCCGTTAGCCTATAGATTTAGTGGCATTTGGGTCTTTTTAAAGGCCTGGAGCAATCTCATCTGCCAATGCAGAAAGTCTCCTAGTCTCCTACTTAGTTTTGTAAGGGTCTGAGGTCACTGAAGGAAGACCCCAGGCTCAAATATTGTGTAAAAGCAGAGACAACCAGCATGCAGGCATAGACCATTCATACAAAATGGTGACTCTGAGAGGAGCGAGCCTTCAGGCTCCTTTTAAAGTCTGCTAGGGGATTTTCAGTCATGGTTATGCAATTCTTACCAGGATTGGTTGAGTTCATGGTAAGGGATACTTGGTAAGGGTACATGGTAAAGGATGTTCTTGATTGATTCTGACCTTAGGGAAGGAACAGTCACCTCATATAGCCTCAGGCCAGATGTCAGGGCAGTTATTGATTGGCTGCCCATCTCCTGTGTGGGGGTGGGGGAAAGTGTGTGTGTGTGTGGGGGGGGTGGTTTCCAGGAACTTGTCAAGCAGGAAAGGGGGAAGGGTGGCAAGAACTTTGCTCTGCTTTGAGCCCAATCTCAAAATGGAGTTATTCAGGTCCTGTCAGCCTCAGCTGCCAAGTTTTCCAATGGAGTCTCAACTGGGGGTTGCCCCTTTCAGACTAGCTTGTTGGCATGTTGTTGTTGTAGGAGTGCTTAGCCCTCTGTGGGCAGTACCAACCCTTTGTAGGGTGTCCTGAGCTGTATAGGAGAGCTATACAGTGAGCAAGGCAGTGAGTGGTGTTCTTCCATGTTCTCTATATCAGGTCTTGATCTGAATTCTCACAGTGATCAGTGTGAATTGTAAGTATAAGCTCAAGTAAATCTCTTACTCTTTAAGTTGAGTTGATTTTGATCAGTGTTTTACCAGAGCACCCCAAATTAAACAGGACACCATGAAGTGAGAGGCAATTTGAAATAGTTAACACTTGAAAGGACGATCATATAATATATATTGCTATGTTAATATAATGATATAATAAATATATTTATATACGATTATATAGTATTTTATATATAATTATATTATATTGTAAAATATAATATATTTTATAGTATATAATATATAATATATTAATATATATCACACATATATTTACTAAATGTGTATATTGTGTGGAAAGGAGAAAGACATTGAGAGGAAACAAGAAGTTTTAGAGTAAAAATCATGTTTGCTTAAGTCAAATAAAGAAAAATGAATCTTAGTAAAAAGTTTCTGTAGGGTTCTTTCTAGTAACAAATAGTAATGCTTCCATTCAGTTGTTTATTTTTGAAATATGCATAAATCACATAATTGTTGTTTTATCTATATGGATATCCCATGGTCCTCTAATAAATGCTTGTGAGGAAAGAAGGCAAGCAGGAAGATCTAGAGAACTTTGTAGTAGAAAAAAAGGAAATGGACCTTCTCTAGCCAAACCCAAATTGCTACTGAGCAGGCTCTGAAGTGGAAACCAGAAAGCAGTGTATTTACAGAGAAAGGACAAGCAGGGAGAAATTGTGTCTGAGGGCGCTAGCATTTATGGGTAGTGTGATAGTTACAGAAATCTAAAGAGTTGGGCAGAGATGAATGTGACAGTAAGTTAGATTGTACAAGAAAATAAAAACATTAGCATCTTGAAGACAGAGATTCATATTTTGTTCATTACTATGGCTCCCATTCCAATAACATACATATTTTGTACATGTGTTCTAGACAAGTGTTGTGTCAGCTTCCATATAGACAAAAAAAAATCCTAAGAATGAAAACAAGAGTAGTTTAGAGTCATTTGACAATGTATGAGAAGCAAACACAGTGGCCAAGATGACATAATTAGAAGTTTCCAAGAACTTAGATGTGTTGGAAAGAGGGTAGAATGTATTTTCAAGAATGATGTATCAGAGTTTGTGGTATGTAGTAGGAATGTGATCCCTTATCTCCAATTTCATACATAGACCTTTTCAGTCAGACAATATTGCTGTTAGAAATTGATTAAATTAACAGATGAGAACTATGGTGGTTTGAATAGGTTTGGCCTTTATAAACTCACGTGTTTGAATGTTTGGCACATAGGAAGTGTCACTATTAAGAGGTATGGCCTTGTTGGAAGAAGTGTGTCACTGAGGGGGCAGACTTTGTGGTCTCGTATACTCAAGCTATGCTTAGTGTGGAATAGACTCCTGCTGCCTGTGAACCAAGATGTAGAAACCTCAGCTCCTTCTCTAATACCATGTCTGCCTGCACATTTCCATGTCCCACCATGGTGATAATGGACTAAATCTCTGAAACTGTAAGCCAGCCCCTATTAAATGTTGTCCTTTATAAGAAATTCCATAGTCATGGCGTTTCGTCACAGCTATAGAAGGTGTAAGTGAGACAACAACACACATGGATTAGAGGGCTTAGTGCCCCCGTAGGAGGTGCAGTTAAGTTGCCTGCCAACTTCCCTATGTGTGGTTGCAACATAGGTGCCACCTGTGGAGCAGAGAAGCAGTTCCTGCAAGACAGTGAGTCTGTCAGCTCCTGTATCTTGACTTCTCAGCCTCCATATCTCTGATAATGAATGTCTGTCATTTGTAAATTTTCTATTCTACAATGTTTTTTTAGTGAACTTTTATGCTGTCCTAGGCAAATAGAGAAGAGAATGAAATATAAAGTAGTAGTTCAGTTTAAGAAAGATCTTCATAATCATCATCATCAAACTAAGCCTCCTAAACTGTCTTCTGGAGTGGCCATTTCATCTATATCCACACCATAAGTGACAGAGCTGTGGGCTGTGACCATCAGTAGACATGGTGTTATGTTTTCGAATCTGCCTTTTCCTGATGATATGTGACATCGTTTGTCATCTGTGTCTATTATTTGATGAAATGTGTTAAGGTCTCAAGACTGTTTATTAGGTTTACTTCTTGCTGAGGTCTAGGTATCTTTTTGTATGTGTGACAAAAGCCCCTTTTCAGGTGAGTCTTTCACTGTTTACTAGTCAGTACCTCCTTCCTTCCTCCCTTCTTCATTCCCTCCTTCCTTCCCTTCTTTCTTTCCTTTCAATCCGTTGATAGTATATTTTACAAAATGTTATCTTTAGGTGTTTTGTTTGTTTGGTTTTTTTATGGTGCTAAGGATTGAGGCAAGGGCCTTGCACATGTGGGTAATGTGCTCTACCATTGAGCTACATCCTTTTTTTAAAAGTAATTTATTTATTTTTATATTAATTACAGGTTATGTACTTTGCATCCCAATCGTAGCCCCCTCCCTCATTCCCTCCCACTCTCCCCATCCCTCCCTCATCTCTTCCCTGCCCCCTCCAAGTCCACTGATGGGAGAGGACCTCTTCCCCTTCCATCTGACCCTAGCTTATCTATGTCTCTTCAGGGCTGGCTGCAATGTCCTCTTCTGGGATCTAGCTAGGCTGTTCCTCCCTCGGGGGTGGAGGGAGGGGCGGGTGAAGGGTTGAAGAGCCAGCCATTGAGTTCATGACAGAAATAGTCCCTGATCTTACTAGGGTACCCAGTTGGATACTGAGCTACCATGGGCCACATCCGAGCAGGGGTTCTAGGTTATATCCATACATGGTCCTTGGTTGGAGAAACAGTCTCATAGAAGACCCCTGTGCCCTGATCTGTTTGGTCTTTCTGGAGCTCCTGTCCTCAGCAAGCCTTACTAACTCCCCCTTTTTTCATATGATTCCCTGCATTCTGCCGAAGGCTTGGTTGTTAGTCTTAATATCTGCTTTGAAAGTTTGCTATGTAGAGTCTTTCAGAGGCCCTCTTTGGTAGGCTTCTGTTCTGCTGCTTTTTTTCTCCTACATTCAATGTCCATCCCATTTGTCCATCTAAGCGAGGATTGATCATCCCAACCTGGGTCCTCCTTCTTGTTTATCTTCCCTAGGTGTATAGATTTCAGCACATCCATCCTATCCTATAGGTCTATATAAGTGAGTATATACCATATGTTTCTTTCTGCTTTTGGGATACCTCACTCAGGATGATTGTTTCCAGGTCTCACCATTTGCTTGCGAATTTCATGATTTCCTCATTTTAATTGCTGAGTAGTATTCCATTATGTAAAAGTACCACAATTTCTGTATCCATTCCTCAACTGAGGGACATCTGGGTTGTTTCCAGGTTCTGGCTATTACAAATAAAGCAGCTACAAACATAGTTGAGCAAATGTCCTTGTTATGTACTTGAGCATCTTTTGGATGTATGCCTAAGAGTGGTATAGCTGGGTCTTGAGGAATCACTATTCCTAGTTGTCTAAGAAAGCACCAAATTGATTTCCAGAGTGGTTGTACAAGTTTGCATTCCCACCAGCAATGGAGGAGGGTTCCCCTTTCTCCACAACCTCTCCAGCATGCGTTGTCACTAGAGTTTTTGATCTTAGCTATTCTGACGGGTGTAAGGTGAAATCTCAGGGTTGTTTTGATGTTCATCTCCCTGATGGCTAAGGAAGTTGAACATTTCTTTAAGTGTTTTTCTGAGCTACATTCTTAACCCCTAGAACATACATTTGTTTTTAATTTTAGCTTCTCAGGTCTCTCTGACATGTATCATGCTTTAAATGTCTTGTCTAAAAGTCAAGCTGAAGGGCAAATAGATTTTCTCCTATGCTACCTTTTTGATATTTACAACTTTGTATTTTACATTGAGGTCTGTGATCTCTTTGAGTCAAATTTTGTGAACGGCATAAGGCTTGCCTCAACTTATATTTTTTGATGTGTTTCAATGTCTAGTTGTTTCAATACTATCTGTTGAAAATACTGCTGTTACTTGATTTGAATGCCTTTGGTTCCTTGTCAAAGATCCGTTGACTATATTTATGTGGCTCTATTTCTGGACCATCTTTTCTGGCCTGTAGATCCGTCTTGCTTTTGCTAGTATTAACGTGTCTTCATCACTGTAGCATTATACCTTTGCTTTAAAACTAGATAGTGTCTGTCCTCCAACTTTGTTTCTCTCTTCCAAGAATGTTCTTGCTATTCTGTGTTTTGCTTTTTATATAGGTGTTAGTCACCTGACTGATGTATAGAGAACAATGTTCTGAGGTTTTGATTGCACTGACTCTGTAGATCAGTTTTGGAAGAGCTCATATCTTGAAAATGTTGTCTTTATTCATGAGCATGGGCTAACTGTCCAATTTATTTGATTATTCTTTTCATAATTGATTTGCAGGTTTCCTTTTATAGTTCTTCTGCATACCTTATAGGCTTATGCTTAAGTATTTAATAAATGTCTTCTAGTAGTATAGTGGTGGGTATGAGCCATTGGAAACTTGCTCAGATCTACAGGTTACAACAGCAGAAGAAGACTGTAGCAAAAATACTATGTTGATGGAGGATCCCTGACTGGAAATTGTGCCATTGTGCTGGGAGATAATGCTAATGATCAAGGCTGTGCGTGTGTGGAGACATGGAAGGACTGTATAGTTCACTGCATATTGCTGTGAAACTGCCTTTGCCATATGTAAAATTTCTATTTCCCCAAACATTTCTTTTATAATCATCACTTGATTCAGATATTAAAAATATAGTTTTGTGATTAAGGAAACTACTAGCCAGTAGAAAAGCAGTGTAGAATATCAGCCCTACTACTGGCCACCAAATAACCTTGGGTAGTGTTAATTTGCAGAAAGACCACTAAGATGTAGTTTTTCTTTAAATTTAGAGATTTATCAATTGTAAGGTAAAAGATGATTCTTGTTCATTGGCTTGTTTAATTGATCTCATTTCACCCTTCAAACAAATGTCCTGGGATATGTTTTTTCTCTTCTTTGCTTAATTCTCACAGTATTCCTGGTTGATAGTTTACTGTGACCCTCAACACTCTTTTATTGTTTTTTATTTTTAAGATTTTTAGTACTGTATTTACCTGATTCTCACTCCTTTTAAAGTTGTGGAAAGACCTCATACAGACTGAAATGTAGAATCTTTGCCGTACCCTGCAGCTGCTTCTACTTCCTGCCTGAGCCCATATTCTGCCATCTTCTCGCTTACTGTGTGTAGTCTCAATAACCTCTCCGTTGTTCTGTGCAGAGACTAGGAATGTTTCCAGTGCGAGGTTTTTGATTGTCCTCTCTCATTGGCCGAGAATGTTGTCCCAGTTCCCCAGGAGAGTGTTCTTACTTCAGTCATTCAATCCTGTCTACACAGCTTCTCTGACATCCCATACTCACCCTACTTTAGATCTCATCACATTTCTTAGTGACATGACCCTTCATCTGAAATCAGAGGTGTTTTGATTGTTTTGACTGGGAATATTTGCAGATATATTATGAAATATTTGAGTGTGGGGTCAGAATTCTTTCAAGTTTCATATGTTCCTTGGGCATGTCACATACAGGTAATTTTAATCAGTATTTTTCCATACATGCATTTTGACTGAAACCTGCTACCTGAGGTCAGGGGTAGAGTTTTCCAATTAATATCATGTTGGCAATTAAAAAAAAAGGATTTGGGGGCCCTTGAGTTTGGAGATTTTTATATGAGGATACTCACCTTCCAGGATGTGATATCCTTACTGTTAGTCTTCCCTATGACATGTGAGTGTGAGGATGTCTGGGTCTCCGTGTGTCAGTATTGTGTCCTTGTATATTGGCATGTGGAAGGTACTAATTTTTTTTGTTAGTGTTAGCAAATAAATGTTATGATTTTTCTAATTTGACAGCTACAAACAGGCTTTAATACATTTAGACTCAATCTTTGGATATATTTTGGTAGACTATATATATTATGACCAACCTGGGTCAGATAATCTCTTACTAAGAATATGAAATACTAGAATTGATGTCATCTAAGAATAAGGAGTGTTTGACCAGTAACTGGCAGTGCTTACACCATCTGCTGTAAACTTCTTATGTTAAAGGTCAGTCACCTGAGACCAGGTGATATTAGCAGAAATCACAGGCTGTGCGGCTCGTCAGTCTCAGAGCTCTATGTCTGGTAAACTGAGTGTGAGATTTCATGCAACCTACATGTGTGTATTTAATTTCTTAGTTTTATTTTTTTATACCTTTGATTTTACTTTATAAAATTTATTTATTTTCAGCTATTTTATCCATATTTTTTCTAATTCACTTTATATCTGGTTATAACCCCATAATTTTGATTTTCTTTATTTGTAACTTTACTGTCTTTTCAGGAATTGAACTCAGGACCTCTGGAAAAGCAGACAGTACTCTTAACTGCAGAGCCATCTTTCCAGCCCCCCCGTCTTCTTTTCAATTTTATTCTATCAAAATTGCTCAATTTTTAAAATTTTATAGCTCTGTGTACTGTTGGGTGAATGGTGAATATTGGATTTTCTTTGGTCTTCTGTCTTCATAAGTATGTGCTTGAATGTCTTGCACTTATGATCAATTTCTTATTAAACTTGCTCTCATTAGGAAAGTCTGGTTCCTTATAGATACATCTACCTAAGTCTGAAGTTGACATATAGTGAATGAATAAACCCCATAGTAGCTGTATTAATTCAAGTGATGCAGTGTGGCTTCTTAAGCCAGACACAAGTTAAAAAGAGATTATATGATGTTCTTACCTTTCCTCTTACCTATTTCCTTGTCTGGAAAGTATCCAAGGATTGTATGACTTAATTCTTCTCTGGTAGGCCTGATTAGCTAGGGTATTGTTTGCCAAATACTGGACAGTGCAAGGATTTGTAACTTAGGATTTATGGTGTTAAAAGCCATCTTTTAAGAAGCCAGCCCATTATGCCACAGAATGCCATTTCTTGTTGGTGACTATTGAGTAACATGTTTAGGGAGAGCTGGTTTATGCGTAGGGGCATCTGGTGGTTGCTCACATTACACACACTCAGTGAAATTTGCAGCAGCTCCTCATTGTGACAAGAGCTTTTCTTATGGCTTCACTTTTTTTTTTTCTCAATAAGAAAGGAAAGCTTTCCTTTAGAAAATTTTAAAAGATGTTACAAGTCCCACATGAAGAAATGACATAACTGTGCCTTTCAAAGGGATGTAAACTTTCTTAGCTTAGAAAACCTTAAAATGCAAAGTTCCCAACCAGTGTCTGAAAGCTCTTGGAGACTTTGACAAGAGTATGTAATTCAGTCTCATTTTCAGCCTCCAACCTGCTTTGTAACCTACTCAGATCCGTGGTCTGTGCTTGTTAAATAGAAGTATTTGATGCCTCCTAGTGGCATAATATTTGCTGTAATTAGGAATTGAAAGTATTGTCTGCTGAAAGAACGCCCCGATAAACTAGCAAGCTGGTGCACGGACCGGAGCTGTGTGTTGACACCACACAGCACACGTGAGCCCGACGGCGCTACCTGTCACCTGACATTGGCGGAAAGTCTTGACTGGAAATATAATGTACACGATAAGGGTGATTGAAAATGTAATGTTTTTATTTCAGATCAATTATCGTAATTGATTTTTTTATTGAATGCAGCTATTTTATTCTTACATGTAGCACCATGGTACTGTTAACTGTTGCTGGCTTTGTGTACGAGTACTGTTTTAGATGTCATTGTTGTGTGTATATTTTAACTTCTTTTAAAAAGATGTAGCTATTTTCTTATGGAAAGTTTGGGCTTCATTTTCATATGGTTGATAAAAAATTCTTATTATCAAGGTAATTAAAATGACTTAATTGGGAACCTTGAAATGGAGACTATAGTAAAACTCTAAAACAATGAAAAAGAACATTTGTTTAATTACTCCTTCAATCACTAAAAATATACTTTATAACTACAGTAATTTTTTTAAAAAGGGGATTAGCCAGGAGGGGGAAATAGTGGTATCTCTTTGTTAAGTATTGAAATATTTTTAATTAACTGCTTGCCAAAACACAACAATTAAAATGGCAATTACCTCTAATGTAGCAACAGTGTAATTGCAGCTGCTGTGATATAACGCTAGGAAACAAAATGTTAATCTGGAATGAGCAGTTTAAATACGAAATTATGATATACTTGGCTTCCTGTAGTACAGCTGTCAAGCTTGGGCAGCTCGCTGGTCAATAGTGACATTCTATGTGTCAGTGAACAGGGTCTCTTGATACCGTAAGCCACAGTTCACACGTTACTGAAGCTCCAACTGTCGAACATTTAAGTCCCCTGGTATTAGTGCAGCTTCCAGACTCTCCTGACTGGCTCATGTTTCATTCTTTGGCAATTTGCCCTAATGATATCCCTCAGGAGCTTTCAGCCTCTCTTCTTCCCATACTTAATCGTGTTGTATTAATCTGAGTGATGCACAAACTGTGCTGCACAAACTGTCATTTCCTACAATATTTTCTAAGAGACTCACCAATTTTTTTCAGTTCAACTTTTATTTATGGTCCAAAATTTGACCCTAACTATGGTTTCAAGTTGAATATAACAATTTGCATATGATTCCCAAGAAACCCCTTTTGCTGTTTGTGTGTTTTTCAGAGGGACCTTTGAGGCACAGACTTTTACATGTACACTTGGTAAAACAGTGAGAGCTATGTCATTGCGTAAATTGTTCTGTGATGATCACTCATCTTTGATACCTTGAATATGCCTTTTTGTTTAGAGGGTCAGCAGCTCCTCATTATTGTCACCCTTCTGTGGATTCTAGTTAACTGCCTGTCTCCATGGATCAGCCGCTCTGCTCTACCCGATGTACTGGCAACACATATACATCCCCGTGCTTCCTCCACACCTGCTGGACTACTGCTGGTAAGCTGGCCCTTGCCAGGTTCCTTTAAGACTAGATCTCACCATTAGAAAAGTATCTTTATATTGTAGCCAGTATAGATTAAAGAAACCACAGAAACCTGACTTTCACATTAGTTGTAAGTATTAAAGAGTACTTCAGTATGTGTCAGTATTCTTTCCAAAGATAACAAAATCCTATTGGCAAGCATAGTTCTTTAAATTTTACAAGTTTCTTCTGTAGTCATTTAGAAAAAAAGATGTGTAAGTAAGAAATATAATTTTATTTTGTGGTTCAAAGATAATACAAGGTTTCTGGTGTCAGTGAACAATATTCCAGGTATCAGCATTTATCTATCAAATCTACCCATAATCCCATTGGCTCTATCATGGTAAGCGGTGACAACCTTTCCCTTCACATCCTCACTTAGTAGTAACCTGGAAACAGTATTGTCAAAGTGGTTACTTCTATGAGAATCATTTGTCAGAGTCTGGTATGAAGCAAAGTGTCAGCCTAAAGCAATCATGAGAAACAGTGTGGAAAGTGTGAGAGTAATTGTGAGAACCGGCGGGCTTTAGAAACAACTCCCAGTGAGCTCAGTAATCTGAGTTCAGTCTGGCCACTAGAAGCTAGAACAATGGCCAATGGCCCCCTTGTTCTCCCTGACTGGAATATAGCGAGGCTAACATATAGTAAGGCCAGACAAGGAGTAGACTCCAAAGCAGAAGCTTTGATTGTATATGGTGAAGCTACACAA
This sequence comes from Pachyuromys duprasi, assembly GCA_028658305.1. Taxonomy (NCBI): domain Eukaryota; kingdom Metazoa; phylum Chordata; class Mammalia; order Rodentia; family Muridae; genus Pachyuromys; species Pachyuromys duprasi. Next base: position 1,021,403 of record CM053757.1, on the reverse strand, counting down.
GAGCTAGACTCCAATGCAGTAGTTTTGGTACTGGAGGGTAAAGAATTGTTTTTATCATATTATCACATGCAGGCATAGCATAATTTTTAAGAAATCTTTCTCCAAATCATGCCTTTGTATACATGCATGATTCATATATGGGTCATACACACATACATACATAGCCACATACTGAGAGAGAGAGAGAGAGAGAGAGAGAGAGAGAGAGAGAGAGAGAGAGAGAGAGAGAGAGAGAGAGAGAGAAGAAAAATCATTTGGTATTGATGATTTCCTTATATCAAAGCTAGTATTAGTAAAAAATCAAAGTTCTTTCGAATAATATACTTATTTAAAATTTTCATGAAAGACATTATTTAAAGGTATTTAAGGATTGTAATTATTTAAATACACAATGTTTATACATACGGTTGGTAGGTGTTACATTAAGTTTCTGTGACTAGCCTTCTTCAGAACAATGCGTGTACTTGTCCAGATTGATTACACTGCTGTAGTGTGTGTTTACAGTGTAGCAGCAGCATTGCTCATGCTGTGAAGTAGGTAGCCAGTGACTCACTACTGCTGTTCTTTCCTTGGGGAACTTGAAAGGAAAAATAGTTTTGTATATTACAGGATGTAATTTAATTATATTGTGAAGTGTAACACACACAAATAGCAGTATAAAGCCAGATCAGTAAGTAGGCTTTTCTTTACGCATTTTAGAATTTTCCTTTGACCAACACCCTTAAAATACTTTTCCTCCTTAAAGGCAGAGAATGCAGTTTGTTCATGTTGACATAAACAGATTTTTATATATAGCATTCTGTAACTAAACATGTAAAATTTTCTTTTCTAAAAGTCTTACACAATGAAGGTGATTTTGAGAACTAATTATAGGATTAGAATTGCATTTTGCAATACTAATTATATCATAATTTTTCTGTGAAAATGTTCTGGTCAACCTTTAAACTTGATTCTCTGTAGTGTTATGTATTTAAAATGATTTAAAATGTTATTTTAAAGTATTCAACAATGCACCAGTTCTTTCCAGAACTATTTTCTTGATTCTAACCCTGCCTCAAGTCTTTACTGCTGTTTCCACTATGAGCAAAAAAGCTCTCTTCCCTTTTTCTTTCTTGTTGCTTGCTTGTTCCAGTGCTGGAAATAGTCCTTAGGCCAAGTTCTAACAGCCTCTGTGCCAGGTACTTACTGGTTCAGAGTCAAGATCAATGTCCAAACAAGAAATTACTTGAAAATTTCTGAGCCATAAAGTCATATGATAGTCCCAGCTTTTGTCTATTCATCTAAGCAACTTCTTTCTATCTTCTAGGGAAAATGCTTGTCCTCCATTTATATTCTTGATATGAAGATCATACTGATATTTGCTGAAAGATGAAAAACATAAGTTATCATATGAATATCAAGGTCATAGAACAAATAATTCACATCAAGTTCCAAATGGTGCTACAGTTTTTTGAGGAGTACATGTATCTTGCTTAACTTTTCAGAGTGATTGGGATATTACAATTTCTGAAATAGTTGGATCCACAAAACATTTCTGTATTTGCACCTGGTGTTGGTGAGGTGCCATAGACTTTGGAGAACCATAATGCCCTCTTGTGACCATAGATGAATATCACAACTTGGTCCTTTGACAGTCTTACCACTTTGCCCATCCATCTATCCACCCACCCACCCACCCACCATTTAAAGACCACCTACTTGGCAAGCTGTGAATACATAATGCAAGGAATAAGCTTCTTTTATTCACCAGAAGAAATATATGCATATCCATGTACCTCTGTGTGCACATCTAAGTCTAGAATAATTCTGTACCATTGTAATTGGTGTAGCAGAGTCACACTACAGAGACACGGGTGGCAACTGGAGCAGTAGTGGACAGCATCTTCCTCGGTGCAGAAAATCTCTCAAGAGGAAGTGTTTTCTCTTAACCAAGCAAAATAACTGTACTCCAATGTGGCACATCTATTATGACACTCTTAAAAATTCCCCAGATCCATAAGTAGATAAGAGGAAGTGTGGCTCTAAGACCACCAAGATTCTCATAGATTCTTACCTGCTCAAACAGCGCTTAAGTTAGTCTTTTAGTTGGCTTTTCTGATTAGTTTTTAAAATATTCAGATTTAGCTTCTGAGAAAGAAATGAAATAAGACAAACATGTTCTTTCAGACCTCTGTGATTGCTGCAATAGTATGTGTCAAGGTAGGTTCTTTGTAAGTAAGTTTAAGAAAGAAAAAAAAAAGTGATTTTGAGTAAAGATTCTTCCACAGAGAAGCAACAGTTTTGAGCCATCTGTACTGTCTTTTCTAAGTCATGCCACAGAGAGGAGGACCTGACACTGCGTCACATGGATAATAGTGCATCTGTGTCAACTCTGAGCTCTTCTTGATGTACCAACATCCTCACCAAAGTAGGATGGCCAGCTAGGATCACAAAGTGACTTTCCATGAGATTTGGCTTATGCCACAGTAGGATATATACAGTCTAGTGGGAAAGAAACAGCTATCATTTGACTCTATAAACACTACATTCTGTCAGATATAATGATTTTAGAAAATTATAAAAGTGTTTTTAGTAGCATCTGTGCATTTTGGATTTTGCTACAAATTAGTGAGAAAAAAAACAAACTATATAGCAATGTTCAGTGATCCTATTTATCTTAGGAGTTTGTTACCATATTATTTTAATTCTAGCTTAATGTATATGAACATATCATTGTATCTCAGAAAGCAAATAGCTTTCAGAAACGTTTTGAAGGGTTTGTATGAATGTATTTCCTATGATTATTAGTTTGTTAAACTCCAGTTTTGTGAAATGTCAGTCTACTCAGTGTTCGCCCAACATTTTAAAGATGGATATGCCACCTTTGAGGTTTACAAGGCTTGCATATTTTAACACTTATTAAAACATCCTTTAGAATTTGAGTTACTGTGGACTTTTTGTGTTATAAATGTTTTTGTTAAAATATTTTAAACCTTAGGGGAACTGGATGTTCAAATAGTGATTTTAATATTGCTGTACTATCTTTGAGTTTTGGTGGACGTGGCATATTTAAGATACTGGTAGTTGGCCAGCTTGTTTTGTTACAGTTGCCCAAAGCTGCCCTTAGAACTGTGGGTAGTGATCTGCATTTTATGTCTTCTGTGGAGTCTCAGAAGAAACACAGGGACAAGATCCCTTAGGACTAGGGCAATAATAAATTTCCCTTCTGCCAACAAAGGAGCAACAGTCCACATTGTATCTCTTACCCTCTGAAGGTAGAAAATCTGTTAGTTCCAGAGGAGATGAGACATGTAAATAGTCAAGGGAAGTTTCCAGAATATCCCACCAACTCCATCCAGATGGTCAGATGTGTAGAATTTTAAAAGAATGTGAAGGAACAAGGCTACAGTAAGCAAAGGCAACTGGGAATGAGAATTAATATAGTAGTAATGAAATGTTGCATGTACATAGTAATGAAAAACAACTTAACTTACGATTTCTGGGATTCTGGATACATGTATTACTGTTAGTTCATCCTTAACTAAACTTTGAGCTTTCTGAGATGACGTGAGACATCTGGACTGGTGACAGTGACTGTTAGCATCATCTATTCCTGCTTCTCTGCAGTGAAGTGCACATGTAGCACCCTGGGCAGTTCTGAGTAATGACAGTGATGCTCAGAACATCATGGCTTTTGAGAAACAATTTGCATTAGCATGAAAGGTTAAAGGTCAGAGATATCTATAGAAGGGTTCCCCAAATGTTTTTTCTTTAATTATTCTTATTTATTTATTCATAAACATCTGCCTGTCCTCATGGTATTTTTTTATAACTTAGTTTGAAATTTCAAGATGAATACCTTGAATCATCTGTTTCCCAACTTTTTTTTTTAACATTTGCGTAATTCATATGTGACATACTAAAATGATTTAGTATCTGTATTTTTTTTTTTTTTTGCTACAGTGTAAGATCCAGGAGAAAATGTATCCCTTTTACATTGTTTCAAACTGTGTATAAATTTCCTAGTGCCTGGATCTGGTGTCCTTCCGAAATCATGACTTGAGATAATTAATTTAAAATAATTTACAGTAAAAATCTTAGACTTTTATTACAATCATTCTATCAGTAACAATAACAGAAGACTCTGAAGGTTAGTGAGGGGAGGGATACAGGGACTTACTATGTCTACATCACAATTCTAGAACAGTAAAAACATGATGAGGCAAATATTTGGTGCCTCAGTGGTGGACTGACATAACAGGTATAAAATATCCGTTAAAATAACAGAAACAATCAAATTGAACAAGAAATATGTGTAAAAGGAAAACAGATGCTTTTGATGGTTATTTAGAATATATTTGCTAGCAACTATTTGGAAGAGATTCAATGTGGGCTACACCCTGGTAGTCTTCTTAAATAAAATATGTTGTTTAGGTATAGAACTTTTGATTTAATAATAAGTAATTTAGATAATTTTATAGAATCCAGCCTTAAACATAGTAATAGCTTATAAGATGAAATTTAACTTTTATACATTGAATAATTTTGAATATCTGTAATGTCTTATGTTGGAACTGAGCATTTGAAATTAGTTTTTAAGCATTTGAATTACTTTTCTGTTGTTTCAGTTTTAATGAACTATATGAATCTATACACACATATATGTTTTTAATTTAGTGCCCCAATGCCATACCTGATTGGAATACACTCCAGTCTCATGGAGGTGAGTATCTTCTACAGTAAGATAGTTATGAACTAATGAATTAGAAGTAATAGATAAAGCACTTTTACTTAGAGCGTATTTGGCTGATACTAAGCTGTGCGAGGTTGACATTGTGGGTGTGCTTAAGCAGACGTCACTAGCATCGCTGCAGTTTACGCTGCCTTGTGAGGGCAGGGAACCTCCGGGAATGGTTGTGTTTGAAGTCACAGGGTCACTTTTAAATACTAAAATTATTGTTCCCTGATGAATAGTGATCTCTTGCAACTTGAATTTTTTTTCTATCTTATATTTAAGACAATATTTTGAAGTTAAACTTTGTGTTATGATTCACCAAGTCAAACACTTTTCTTTCATTCTTCATTATTTCCACTTTATCAGTTGATTTTCAAGCTGTGAGTTTAGCATACTAATGATAAACACATTAATCTGATGTAGTGGCTCATTTCTGTGATTCAAGTCCTGCCAGCCTGTGGTGCCTAGGGGCTGCGATGACAGGCAGAACTAAGGAGAAGAAAAAGAATATCCTTTCTAAGGTCAAAGTTTCAGTACTACTGTAGGAGATAAATTTAGTAGGTTTTTTTTTTTCTGCTGTCATAGGGTTGTCTTTTTTTTCCTGTTGTCATCACATCATTTAAAAATTATTTTTGTTGCTTACTTTACCCCTAAACTGAAACTCCTTATACTTTAAACACTTGGGTTTACAGTCAATAAGAGTTTAGAAAGGACTTCTTCTAAGATTGGCATATAAATTACCAAAAGGCTAAAAAGAAAGATTGAGGCAGCTGAGGAGCATCATTATGCTAGCTGATGTCAGTTTCATTCAAACAAAATTTTCCTTTGCTGATTGTACAGAATAACACTAATAATGAGCACAAGTGCTAATGAGCACATTGATGAGTTAGGTGTGGTTTTCCTACTAGTTTCGAACACTAGTTTTTGCTTTGATCAGAAAAGATTCTGTACTATGACAGAGTCCCATCTCTGAGAAAGGGTTTGATTATAGAATTTTACCTATTCTCAAGTTTGGAGCTTTCCACCCCCCAATGCTAATGCAATAATTCTTTTGTTCTATCATTACTAAAGTATAGATTTTAATGCATTTCAGTAGGTTTAATATGCTTTTAGTATTGAAGTTGGAGTGGGATAAATTTGTGACTCCTTATATTTTATTAATGTTAAGAAACTGTTATAAGCCAAGGGTAAAGTGTATGAAATGAGACATGAACAGATAGGTAGTGTCTGTGATAAGATCAGGTATGATACAGTCCAAATTTGACTTTCATGTAATTAATTGCTTGGATTTTTTTCTTAAAAGTAACAAAGATCAATTTTCATCATTTCTATACTAAATGTATTAATGGCACATATAATTTTTTAATATTTACTTAGAGATGAAAATTATTTAAAGTTGGAGAGAGTACCTATTATGTTAATTCTCTTTGTGGAATGCTTCTACAATAGCCTTTAAAACAAATAACTAGGCTTTTCCAAATTGCGGATGAGGAAGCATACTAGGTATTTTATTTAATTTATCACTTACTTATTGGCCACTTAAAAAGAAAGTTTAAATTTAAAATAATTTTTGAAAAATTAAAATATAATTAAACTATTTCCCCCTCAATCTTTTTCTGAAATTGATTTTTTGTACTTTTTGAAAAATACCGTAGTGAAGAAAAAGACCATTCTAACTTTCAGTTTTTTGTTTTGTTTTGTTTTTTGTTTTTTGTTTTTTTATGAAGTGGGACATTTAGAGCCAGATTTAGACTGTGTGACATTCCCACATGTTTCTGTGTTGTGCTTTATCTTGTTTATCAGCCTGTGCTCTACTTGTTGATAGGGAAGGAAAAGATGTATTTGAGCTTCCTTTAAACGAGGTGCATTTGGGGCTGGAGAGATGGCTCAGTGATTAAGAGCACTTCTTCCTTAAAAATGGTGTGAGATTCCTGGCACCCTAAAGACACCTAACAACCATCTGTAACTCCAGTTACAGGCTTCTGACTTGGACACATAGACACACATTCAGGCAAAACACTAATGAACATAAACATAAAAAAATCACTTGGCAGCTTTCTTAAGCTACAGAAGATGATAGTTCATTCTTTATTATGTCACTGTCAAGCAGTCTTAAATTAAAATTTTATCTTTTTGCTTTTATTTTATAATACATACATTTTAAACTGAATGTAGATATTTATATCAGTAATATATGAGACAGTGATGAGTAATGAGTAATTTTTGGCCTTTGTTTAGTAATTGAAACTATTTTGAAGGAAATCTAAAAAGTCCTCTCCTCCTTTTGGTCCTAACCGTCTCAACTAATGCTATTAATTGTTAAAAACCTCCAAGTTCTAATATATGAAATTAATGTTCTTAGAAGTTTCCTTTCACTTGTTTTTCCATAGTTGTGAATAAGGAGTGATGAAAAGGTATCTTTTCAAAGTACAAACTTATTTCTGATAAGAGAAACAGCTTTTATTCTCCCTGAAACCCAGACCTCTGGGTGAAATTAAGTGCTGACTCAGTGCTTACTTGAGACACTCAGATGCTTTAGATGCAAGGGCAGCCTTGCCTGCTTTCATGTGGAAAGGACTCTGGAGTGCTGTACCCTTCCCCTAAGGCTCTGTGATTGCTGCCCGGTGCCAACACAGCACATCAATGTGCACAAGGCACATGGCCTCAAGTGTGTGCAAGGGCTGAGTCTGCAAGAGGCCAGAGACTGGCACACTCAGGTCCTCTCGCTCTGCGGCGAGCATCATGTTGTGACTTTTCTGGAAAAAATATATTTTCTTTTAAATTGCACCCTACAAAAGCATGAGATGTAAAACTATGAGACAGAGGAAGAGGTGCCATTTCTGATTTACATGCATAGATAGAGAAGACACAGCTAACACCTGATCTGGAGAAAACAAAGTGGAATGCTATCAGTAGAACACTATCAGTGTTTTCAAGATAGTTAAATTCTAACCTGCATTTCCCCTTTTGCTATTATGATTTATTCTAACATTAGAGTTTTAATTTATCTATTAGTAGCAAACAGATTTTTTTCTCCTTTTATTGTGTGGTCCCTTGAACAAAATTTAATGTTATTATCTGCCTTAAAAACTAAGAGCAATTTAAAAAGTCTGCATATCATGTTGATACTATTACTCAGAATTTTGTACTGATGTCATCAAAAAACATCTTGGTGACACATAGTCTTTATTTTACAGTGTTTGGACAAACTCATTTCTTATTGGGAAAAACAGATTTAGTCTTCTGGGTTATATCAGTTTCTCTGGCATGGTAACACCACAAGAAAGTGAAATAGTCATCATATTATGACATATTTAAAATGGCATTATATATTATAAAGTTCTATTAAAATATAGTTAATATATGTATAGAGTTATGCATTTAAACCTTTTAAATATTTCTATACGTGAGAAAGGAAGGAAATGAGTATATTTATACATTTCTATAGAATGCTAGTTATCTTACTGGAAAAATGATTTTTTGGTAATAACTTACAGCTAGCCATCTTTTAACTCTGAGTTTGTAGTAACTTCAATGTCTTTTACAAGACATGTTAGAACCATGTGCCTTGAGAATGCACAGTCTACATTGTGGATTTATAATCACATAGAAATTCCTCATCCCAATTCATCATTTCTGTAGAAAATTTAACTTCAGCTAAATGCTCAAAGATCCGAGATCCAAAATGGGTCAGAGGCACTTGAATTAGAATCAACTTGTCACAGAATAATTGGTTAAGCTAGTTTAAACTGGAAGCACTTAGCTGGTGGAGCATGCCTGTAATCACAGCATTTGGGAGCAAAGACAGGAGGATCTCTGTGAGTTCAAGATTGGTCTGGTCTACATAGTATTCCAGGACAGCCAGGACTACATAGATCTCTCTCTGTCTCTCTTTCTCTCTGAAAAAGATAATGATGCATTTAACTAAAAGTACTAAGTGCTTTGTGTAGAAGGCTTAGTACTTCACTTATTTATTGCCTTTCACCTCTCGGCCTGTATGAATGTGGAATTCTGAATTCATGGCTGTATTTCATTTCTTGAAGGCATCAGTTACATCTGAGGAATGTTGTGAAAGCAGAATTCAGTAATTTGGTAGATATGTGAAACAGAGAAAACTATAAGTATTTCCTCTTTAGGTATAACAACTTAGATAAAGCTTTTATAACTTACTCGTTATTTGTAAACTCATTGAAATACCACTTTACTAGATTTTCAGACATGGAAAGATATGTCAACCTGATGGACTGTTAAATTTTCCTCTTTACATAGAAATTCATGTGAGGACACAATGGGCAAATGATGTATTAGTGGTCTCTGCATTGTGTTCCCATTTCACTTTCAGTCCTACTCATTGATGCATATTTATGCAGAGTATAGGAATATTTACTCACTTGGCATGTAGCTTAGTACTGTGGTCATAGTTATTGGCTTTTAATTGTCTCTCCACTGAATTTACGCTAAAGTAGATTTAAAGCTGGAAATAAATTACCATATCATAGGATTGGCATTCAAATGATAAAGGCTGCAGTTTTTATATTTAGATGTACCTCTGTCTGTCTATTTTCCAAGTTTTTGTTGTACTAAATTTTTGGCAGTTATATTAATTTCATATTAGATGAGGAAATTTTCTATTTTAAGCTTTTTAATCAAATCTTTTGAATGAATTATAGTCAAATTTTCTTTCTCAGGAAGTAAAGTTGTTTATGTTATTTTATAATATTGAATTTCCCTCTTCGATTTTTCTAAGCTGAATGTACTTATGATAATTTTTTGTTTCCAAACTCATAATTTCGTAAGAAAAATATAATAAGACTTTTTTCATAATTGTGTTTTTAAACAGAGAGTGAAAAATAAATCATTGGAAGATGTGGTTGTGTTAAATGTTGACACAAACACTTTAGAATCACCATTTAATGACTTGAGCAACCTACCCAGTGATGTGGTAAGTTCAAGGGATATCTGTGGTGAACAAGAATGTTTGTTCCTGGACCGTCAAGTTACTATTTTCTACTTTGTATCTGAACCTTTAAAGTCAGCGTATGCAAGGTTTATAAGAAGAATCAATGTAGATTCTGTTTTTAATATTTTTACCTTTTGGCAGTTGAGATGTTAAATGGAATACCATATTCCTTATTGCAAAAATGAGATCATAATTAAAAAGCTAGATGCATTCATTAGGCAGAGTTTCTTTAAACATCAGGTCTCTTCATCTCTTCTTAATCATTATATTACAAAGTAGGCATTCTGTCTGCCTAGTGGCATGTCTTGCAGAAGAATGAGAGTTTTTGAAGGCAAGAAGAAGAAGGGGCCAATTATCGGCTTTTGCTTCCCTGCCACCTGCCAGCGCTTTTCCTTTTAATTAATGATCTGATGGCACTGGTCAATATAATAAGAAATGCTTGTACAGTTGGGGTCAGAAAATTCTGGCTTTGATCTCTCTCAACTTTCTGAAACATTTATTTGTTTTCTCTAAATTATTTCAGTTTTATTTTAATCTTTCCTGTCCTGCTGAGGGCCACAAGAATGAAAACCTACCATTTGTCATCTGCTTTGGCAGAGCAAAGAATGCTTACTTAGAATTCTATTTGTAAATTAAACTGCAAACCCAGTTTGTCATAAAAGACAACAGATCCTTTTGAAATGACGAAAACTGTCTTTTGTCTGTAAAGCTGATAAATTAAGTGCCGGTTCTCTTCAGGTCTTTGATCTTGTGGAGTGTGTGTGTGTGTGTGTGTGTGTGTGTGTGTGTGTGTGTGTGTGTGTGTGGTGTTTGCAGCTCTTAATGGGATACATTTTGTATCTCATATTAAATAGTCTATGTAAAATTGCAGTTTGGGCTTTTATGTTCTTTAGGGTAAAATTTCAAACTATTGCTATTTCTGTACAGATTTAATGACTATTTAAATATCTTTATAGCATAACTGTAAGTTTAAAATAACTCCCTTATTAAAAAAACCCTCAAAGTGTCAATTCTTTTCAAATTTAAATAAAATTTGAGAATTAAAAGTAAACTTGCAATATATTTTATCTCAATTTTTTCCATTATTAGGAGGTTTGAGAAGGTAAATTTAAAAGGAATCTAATTTAAGAAATAAACTAGTACTAGCCTAGATTGTTCTTATGGCCAGTGATAGGAAAATGGGAGTTTACTGTCAAAGCAGGATTACTTATGCTTATCAATGACCAAACCGTTCTCTGACCTTTAAATTCATTAAATTGAACTGAATTGTCACTACAGTAAAACTGTTCTATGTGAACAATCCAAACTCAGACCAGTGGGCACGGATATTGTCTTCTGAACCTAATGTAGCTACATGCTTTGGTATGGAATTCCGTAGAGTGCCAGGAGGAATTCAGTATGCATTTAGAAATCTATCCACACGTTTTTTTTTCTTTAGATAGAAACATAGTTAGGAAAATAGAATCCCAGCGTTTCAAACCATTTTCCTTAGGGTATGCACATTTCTGACTGTTAGCTTTAGGAGGGAGGGTTGCTCACTGCACAGAGGAGAAAGAGCGGTGCTCCGCCTTTCTGAGTCTTAAACTCTGTAGAGTCCAGAGCTTGACCTGTGGGAAGAGCCTTTCAAGTCTCGGTGTAGTCGGAATTCGTTTTCACTGAGAAGCACTTCTCTTGTAGAAATTTTTGTAATTAAGATATTGATTTAAATGTATAGGGATGCTGAGCAGCATTCACAGATGTACAGATACAAATATGAGGTTATACAAAATGCAAAAAAGTCAGTGTCGGCTTCCTTAGCACCACATCAGGCTGACTGCCATTGTGATCATGTAGGTAAAAGGAGCATTGCAAGCCAGCCCAGGCGATGGCAGAGATGCTGCTGTTTGAAGGCCACAGACTTGCCGGCAGCTGAAGAGTCGGCAAATAAAAGCTCTGAGATAGAATAGTATCATTTGTTGAAAATAGGGTGAATATCTAAAATATTTTAAGTGATTGTTCAGTGCATCTCTAATAAAGTTTTCATTTTTATGAATTTTTCAAGGCTGGCCTTTAGAACTCTGGAGGAAATACAATAAAGTATTACAACACAGTTTAAGGCAAATGTTTTAAGTAAGGTCTGACAAAATCCTGAATAACTCAATTTTATGTGGTTTACATTAATAAATAGTTTGAAGCCTGAAAGGTATTACTATTGGCATTGTTTGATTAGTTAATAAGTTAACCGAGATTTAAAAGGAGGTCCTTTAAAAAAATCTTCCACCAAAGCATTTAAATTATGATTACAGGCTGGGTGACTGTGTGTGCATGTGCAGTCTATTACTGTGTCACATTGACCAGTGGCCATGGCTGCTCAAAGGTCAGTGGTCACAGTTGTCCTGAATTACTAGCCCTTTTCTCTCGTGGACCCTCTGGTGCGTTGCATGCTGTAATCTTCTTAATGGCTTCATTCCAATATTCACACATAATATTTTAGATTTATTGACTGTTAGAAATACTACCACGCCAGTAGCACTTCCGTTGCTCTTAAAGTATTTAAAATTGGAAAAATAAATCAGGGCGAGCCTCAGAAATCCTTTGTTTTCCATTTGAGAAGAAAAAAAAAAACAAAAAACAAAAAAAAAACCCTGTCTTCCTGTTTTCTGACAAGAACACTTGTGTTTTGATTTCATCATTTCACTATAGATTTAGATCATCAAAACAATACAAAATGAACTGAAATGTTTTATTGGGAATGATATTAAGGATATTATTTCATAGAAAAACTTTTAAAGACGGTGACACATTGAAACATGCTTTTGTAGCTTGTGTATGAATGTATTGTGATTTGATTTTAGTAATATTCCATGTAGACATTTCAAACATATGTAGTTGGAGTATATTGAAATAAAAAAAATAAACTTTAGGGCTAAGTAGCCATCAATCAAAGTTAGTGTTATTGTAGTGTGTTTATAAGAGTGGGGGAAAAGGTCTACTTAAATCTAACGGGAAATTTTAAATGAGTTTATTTAATTTCAGAAAATGAACTATTGAAATCTCTCATTCCATATATTTATAGATAAATTTAGTTCAGTTATATAGAAGTTTAAAATGTTATAGTTTTAGTTTTGCTGCTCATTTTAATTTTGTCATTATTAATATTTTATAATAATTTGAAAAATGTTATTATTCATAAAGTAAGAAAGTAACTTATTTACTTGCTGGAAAATTAGGCCTATAATTAGAATTATAGTATGATCTAGGGAATCTATTCTTATAGGAATGTTAAGATCAGCAATTATAAACCAAGTCCTGTAGATGAAAGCTGTTGAGAGCTGACATCTGATAAAGTTACTTGTGTTAGAATATTCCTTGCAATAGGCAGGTGGCTTTTGCATAACCATCTTTAAAAATTTTTAATTCATTAAAGACCATGTCCTTATTTTAGCTAAGAAAACTGAGGAATAGGAAGCATACTGTTAATAGCTAGAACTTTAGTGGCTAAGTTTGGTCCTTATGTCTGTGCCCCAAATAGTAGAGCATAGGTCCTCACAGTAAATGTGATGGACACTTATGAGTAACAAGTACCTTATTTAGTTTCAAGCAAATGCAGCATGCCATTCTTGTCTTGTTAAAGGAAAAGCAACCTTATATATTTGATTAAAAATTTTCAGCACTGTTTGAAAATATTTTCATCCTGCAAATACTATTGTTAGAAAATAACTATTTTCTATGATAAAGATTTGTAAAAGTATCTGCTGCATTTAAATGTTATTCTGTGTAATAATTAGTGTAATTCAAATTACATATCAAACATCCACTCTGTACTCTTTTGATTCTAGTTTACGGGCTGTTACACTATAGGATAGCAATGTTTGGTATAAAATCTTTTAAATTACTAAACAACAGGAAATACTCTTTTTGAAACACTTCTTATAAATGGTCTTATGCCAACTCCTACAAGTTACACTGACATTTTAAAATATCTTTTGAAGGAATACTCTAATGATTCTATTATGATATTGGAAAAGAAAAGATACAAATTACTGAGTCACCAAAAATCATGAGGAACCTCAAGAAATAGAGAAAGCCCCCCAAACACAGAATTTATATTAAATTTTTGAGTAGCTACATTTAAGACAGTTTATTTGTTTGAGAATCAGTTTAGAAAAGATTGGCTATTTCAGAGGATTAACTTCAAAATTATAAAGTATATAAATTAGTCTCTTGTGGCCATGAATATTATCAATAAATATTTAATTCATTGACTAGATCCTCTAAGTTAACAGGAAGGATTTAACAAGTTAAATGTCACAGTGTGTGTTACAAAGAAGATAAGGCCCTCAAGAATATGACATTAGTCCAGGTTTGCCACAGCTCTGCTATAACCCTGACTGGGCTGAGTGGTCGGTGAGGGTTCTGACAAATGTTTGCAGTAGTCCATATTGGAAAGATAGTACAACTTTATTTCAAATTATAGCATAACACGAAGAACATTTCATGTATCGGATAGACTTAAGGAAACAAACCTGGTTTTGGTTTGTCCCTAAAGAAGTACATGCATAGGCACTGTTGGTTTCCAGGATTCTGGCCTCCGCTGTGCAGAGCCTCTGCCCTAGAAGCTCGATGTTGTACTTTGTATCGTAAGCATTAGATGAGTGACTGACACAGAAGTTTGCTTTTAAAAATCTTTATGTAGTTATTATCTAAAATGTTATATCAAGATACTTTTGTTTGATTTTCATAATGGAAAAAATCAGGAACCCAGAGTGTATTTTTGCCTATAATACAACATTTTAGTTCTCATCTGGAAAAGTGTACACTGCGTCAGCATTCCAGTCATCTGTGAGACTTACATCTTTTAAACAATTCTTTTATTACATGTGATCCTTTGTAAAATAAGAGTTCTTAATGTGCTAGTAAGTAAAATATTACAGGTTTTACTATTTCCCTATTCCTTTCTATATTTTATATCTTTTATTATTTTCCTACTCTTTTTATACTCGCTGTATAGGTTAAATATACAATGCTTAAATATAAAAGAGGAGAGGGAAAAATAGAAACCTCCTCCCCACCCCAAGTTCAGATGTGTTTGTGACTATTTCAGAGTCTTATTTTCTCTCGCTTGAGTAAGAGCTAGCCCAAGCTTTAGGGGCTCTCCTCTTCATATCTTTTTATTTTGTTATTTATGAAGTTCATTTATTGTTTGCTACTTTTCGTGGCTATAAGTACTCATGGATTCCACTGACTTCCTCAGGCTTTCATTTCAAAAGATGTCACCCACCTCTCTCTAAAGCTCTCCCCCTGCACATATTAGTAGGGTGCTTCTCTGCTTCCTTACTGCTAATTAGAAGTGGTAAACTTTCATTTCATCTTTCAAAGTAGTCTCCGATTTTTTCTAGTCCTATCAAGCCTTGACTCACGCATACTGAAGACAGTGTTGTGGTGTGTAATACTGAGCACACTTCCTTGGAATTGTCTAAACTTTTCTTGTATCATAATGACTTGGTGAACTTTGAAGTGAGTTATGATCCTGACGCCCATCTTAGACGTTCTGCTTGAGAACCAAGAGTTAAGGTAAAATCATACCTGGAACAGGCAATTTTGTTCACTTTGTGTACTTTTTGACACATTCATTGGCTCGGTGTGTATTTATCAAGCACCTGCTTGTGTGCACATATCATTTTGAGAGTTGGTAATATAGTGCTGAATAAGAAAACACATATTTCAACTTACAGACGCCTACATTTCTGTGACAAAGACTAGTGTCATACATGAAGACAGATGTTATAAAGAAAAGGGACAGGTGTAGTTGAAGAGATCGGCAGGGGAGTCCTCCTCCATTGAGACAAGGCTAAGTAGGAAAAATAAAGTTTTACCCTATATGGTCCCACAAGGAATGGCCTTTCATAGTAATGCTCAGGTTTTCCTGAGCTCAGTGTTCTTCTCTGGCTTATTATGACTATTTCCTCGTGGCCTGGCTGGAACCTTATGATATGTCAGTTCATTGAGTGCTACATTTCAGGTTCACCAGCATGAGAAACTACCGGAGAAGTCAGGCTTTATTCTGTTTTTATTTCATATAACTAACATTCTTTTGTATAACACTATTCGTTTCTACATTAAGTGGTAAATCGATCCAGGTACAGGTTAAGATGCTGTAACAGAGAGGACTCAATAATCTTGATCAAAATATTTACTTTATCTAATACCAAATGGCCTAACCTGAAAGCATATGTACATATTTGCATATAACAACAACTAATGAAAAGGAGACCATGAATTTGAAAGAGAGCAAGGACTGTATGGGAGAGTTTGAAGGGAGGAAGGGAAGGGCTGTAATATTGTAATTGTATTATCCAATCAAAAGTCAAAAACCCAATCACTTAAAATGTTAATTATTCATTGTATAAAAATTAAAATGATGGTAGTTCAGAGCTTTGATGCAGCTTCCATCTTTAACATACAAGACGTCAGCTCCAGGGTTAGGATACCAACTCCATTATTTGTTTTCAACTTTGCTTCTGAAGAAAGGAGAAATCCAGGTAAGACACACACACACCCCAGTTCATATTCCATTTGCCTGGTCCAACTCTAACTCACAAAGGAAATAACCCAGGTTATCCATGCATTATTCAAGATTTAGGACTTTCATTACAAAAGTTAGGGAGAACTGATGTTTGTGGACTGGTATCTATTTCTACTACCAGTAAGCTGAAGTGAAAATAATTTTAGCCATGCTTAGATACCATTTTTTATCAGCACAAAAACTTAAACAAGCCTTTTATAACACAGCTAAGTTCATTGTGTCTTTTTTTATCAGTGGCCTACATAGTCTACCAATACCTCTTTTTAAAAAGTATTGTTACAGGTGTGTATACTTATGAATACATAAAAACAACCTATTCAGTCCATATAGTATCACTTTTATATCTATTTTTCCAGGGATGACCGATTGGTATTGGATAATTAATTAATCTTACTGTTCTTAGCATCTTTTTAATTGCCTAGAATTCTTTATCTAGGATTGAGGCATTGAGATTTCCTCTGTCCATGTTAGCCTGTTTATTGGTGCTATCCTTATTCAGCCCATATTTAGGCTTTATGGTTATAGTTTCTAACATTTGTAGGAGTCACAATCTCAGAGCAAACTCCTGGTTCCTCTGTCCCTTACAGTTTTGTTGTTATTGTTTTTGTCCCCTTTAATGCACTGATTTCTGGGCCTTAGGAGCAAGCGTTGTTTTGTTGATGTATGAGTTGGGAATGGCCTCAGGATTTCTTCATTTTGATCAGTTGTAGTTTTTTGTAATGGTCTCCATTTGGTTGCAGAGAGAAATTTCCTTGTTGTGGGTGAGAATAACACTTAATACTTGTCGTGTAATTAGGTATTTAGTGTTTCAGTAAGTGCTGGTTTTATTAGCCTTGATTTAACTATCTTTGGGTAGTAATCAAGGTGTGTGCTCTCAGTTAGGGTTACCATGCCATGCTGATCATTGTCATGCAGAATATTGCATCCTTTCGCTTTCCCATGACTCTGAAAGTACAATTAGGATATCTAGGTAAAGCAGTTCCTTTTCTTTGTCAGAATGATGCTGTAGAAGTGAAGAGAAAAACCCACTGTTTCTCTGAAACTCCCCTGCAGATTTGCTCCTTCCAACTTCCTTGTGTGGTTATGATGCACAGAAGCTCTTGCACTCTATTTGTATCCATTTACTCTGTTTACTTGTAGACTTCTCTTTTTTATTCACAGTCACTTTCGTGCTAAGAGGAAAAATGTGGTCAGTTGGTGTCAATATTATTGATTTTGCAGTAAACCCCCACTGCTGAAATCCTGCTTCTAATGCTATGAATGGCTTCTTGGAGGCCAAAATACTTATATGAAAGGAATTTAAACATTTGAGAAGTTTATTTCTGAGGCTTCTTTATTCCATTGAATATTTTTGACCTGTGTATATCTAACCTAAAGTATAGTTACACATAGAAAAGTGTCTAAAAATAAAGTGTACTAGGAGCTGTGATGTAATCTTTGCTAAGTGAAGGTTCACTATAGTTTATTTTCCTAAGGAAAGAAACGATCAGTGCCTTTTCAGTGTAAGAGGACTGTGATAATAGCCTTATGACCAAATCTCTAAATATTTCTCTGAATTCAGAGTTATGTGTTAATATAAGTTTTACAACTTTATAGGAAGATGTACATTTATTTCATACCTAAACATAGAAGCTTAGAACTAAAGTAGAAAATGCTATTTCCAAGAGCAGATATTGCAAAGAGTTCAGAAGAGACACCATCAGATATAGATTACAAACTGTTAAAAGTTAATTAGCACCAAAGGGCAATGGTAACCAGTGCTGATTTACTGCAGTGATCTAAAAGCCAGTGAAAGCAGCAAAATTTGACCCAGT
Source organism: Pachyuromys duprasi (assembly GCA_028658305.1). NCBI lineage: Eukaryota > Metazoa > Chordata > Mammalia > Rodentia > Muridae > Pachyuromys > Pachyuromys duprasi. The sequence goes on along the minus strand of CM053757.1, from coordinate 1,003,350 downwards.
TGCTTTCTATTAGATTAATGCCCTTATTTCTAAAATGGATTTTCAAAAACAGTTTCATTTTGACAGACTTATTGAGCATTCATATTCACACACAGAAATCTTGAATTCACCTGTCCCCATGGTCCCTGGAAATCAGATTTAGTGACAGTTGTGGCAATCTAGAACAAGCAAAGAAAAAACAAACTTTGTGATGTGCTTGAAATAATAAAGAAATAAGAAAAAAAATGAGCACTTTTCTTTTTCTCAGAAATTTTAAGTGTCACATATTCACATGCTACTAGGTAGGATGGTCCTTTCGCTCACCGAGAGAAACAGAATGAGAGCCACACAGGTCATCCACGATAAGTTCTCTAGAAATCTCATTCTTAAATTCAAAGAGTAGGTCTCTTTGATTTACTGATGTATTTTAATTAACTTTATCCTCAAAACAGTGCTTCAAAATATAGTACACAGAAAGCATGCTATGAGGTTTCTTTGTGTGCAGAATTTTCTAGATGTGAGGTCTGCTTCATATTTGGAGCAGATTTGGACTTGGATGAGGACATTTAGTTGCTCACATGGCTGATGGCTGCCATTTTGGAAAGCATCCTTATAGAACAGGAATTATTCTTTTCTTTTTCTTTCTTGTATTCTGGATATCTACAAAGAACTCCTAAGTGATCTTCTGGTGACTGGCTGGAGAAGTAAAGGCCCTGTCCTCATTTGGTCTAGAGAGGCCTGCTGCTGTGGCTCATTCGCCTGGGTAACTCTTGATTCAGTTGTTAGCCCAGGGGAAAAGGCTGTGGTGTGTGCTGCCTCACCTCTCTGAGAGCACATGTGACTGTCCTAGCAGTGTTGTTTCCTTGGTTCATGAAGTAATCGTCAGTTTTCCTGAAAAGTGTAACTTGAAGAACTTTATTTTCCAAGATACAAGGCATGGCTTTTTAAAGTAAGTGCGGTTTTTCCTTCCAATATCTGTAGAAAAGATGTGAAAAAATACCTCTCATTCATTTAGTTTTTATAATGTTCTTAACCATTTGTAACATAGTCCTTGTATCATAATCTTTATAGGAAGGATAATAATTGAATATGCTTTGATATCTGTCTCTATTTTTAAATGTAGAAAAATAACATTTCAAAGCAGATTAAAGGACATTAAGTCTGCAATGTGTTTGAACTGCATCATTGTTTGAATATGGGGATTATCTAAACTGAGGTTAGATTTTAACAATAAAAGCTTTCTCTGAAATGAATCCGGCTTAGCACTTTGTGGCTAAATGAATTAGGCTCTAAACTTTTATCTGAATCTGTGGAGCTTGGATATAAATTGCAAAGATCACAGCTATGTGGAGAAGACCTATACCACAAAGGCCTTTCTGCATAGATTATGAATATCATAACTCAATAATTTTTCAAAACTATAGTTATAATTGGACCCAATGGGGGTCTGTTTCTTTGATGAGATCACAGTAACTGTGACTTTACACTGGAAAATGTCACTACTGTGAAGGTTTATCACCTGTAGAGCTGGTCTTTCCTCTGATGCTGTTTTCATTTCTCATTAGCATTATTCAAAGTTTAGTTGTTAATTAGGTTCATATTTCAATTACAATCATCATCTACAAGAGTAGTTAGGACTACTTGAACAAAGAAATAAAAACATTCCCCTTTGCACATCTGTAGAGGATAAAGGCATTATTTTATTACCTGTTTGTTTACACAGATAATATGTTGTGTTAAGGTAGCAATCCAGTTAAAAGTTGCCTCTTAGTTTCTATTTGTATAAGAAAATAGACTTGTGATGCAATGTCACATTTTTCTTCTTAAAACATTGAAAAGAAAGGCATATTGAATTTGGTATTTTCAAGGGAACAGATTATAATTTTCTATTTTGATTGAAAGTAGTTAGTGAGATGAATAAAAATAGAGTTAACATTTTGAGTATGAGCTCATTTAAAACTCAGTCCATGAGCCCTTCATAGTTTCATTTCTATAAGTGCATAGCACTCTAACTTACAAGACAGTAGGCATGAAATATTGTAATAATTCAACAACTTGTAAAAATTTGCAGAGTCCCAGATAAAATTTTTCTGTTTTTCAAACATTAGAATGCTGTTCCAATCGCTGATCAGTGTGGCTGTGATACAGAACTGCAGACTAGCATGTGGTAATGAGAAACAGTGGATACTGCAGTTAGATCACAGCTTAACTCAGAGTAGCCACATAATGAAAGCAAACTAGTTTCTATTTTTTTGCCTAATGAAATGAGAATATGAATGTTTTTCTTAGGGGGATGTGATAAAATTTAAAGGAGACAATGTATAAGACTTGCATTACATAATTTTCTGTTCATGATATGGCCTCTATAACTTTACTATTATCTCTTTTATTCTGTTACTGATAAAAAAAGAAAATTACTGATGCAAATGATGCTTCCAAAAAGGAAGTAAAATTATAAATGATCTTGAAGGACTCATAACAAATAACAATGCACAACCGAAATGAACACTCCTGAACCAGTTTTATCTCCAAACAAGTAGACACACGTTATAATTGCTAAAAATCTGCAGAAAAGTGCCTCACAAGCAGTTTACTGTAAATAATTAAAGCTTATTTATGTCAAGAGGCCTTGGGAAAAAAAGAGAGCATAAACCAATTTGCATTAGCACATTGCTATCCTCTCCCGCTCTCGTTTCAATTAACAGAGCAGCAGGTGCTCGGTACAGCTAAAAAGATAAGCTATCTGGAGGAGGATGGATTTTGGCTGACCTGCAGACATTGCGCTTTGCCTGCTGATTGGGTTCGTACCTCGCTGTACCAATTTCTGAGGTGTTAATTTAACTGTTCCTCTCTGCCATGCAGGTCTCGGCCTTGAAAAATAAGCTGAAGAAGCAGTCCACAGCTACAGGAGATGGAGTGGCTCGGGCCTTTCTGAGGGCGCAGGCAGCTTTGTTTGGATCCTACAGAGATGCTCTAAGATACAAGCCTGTAAGCATTCGTTTCATCACTGTTCAGTTTTTCCATGGTCTCTAGAATGAGACAAGAAAAAGGAAACACCTTAATATTATAGCTGAAGGAAGAATTATGGTTGCCTTTTAAAACTCAACAAAAATGTGCTTCAAAGCTTATTCTTTCTCTAATTCATCAATTCTTTTAATTCCCTTCATTATCGTTAGCTAATATTCCCCACTATCTTTGGCCTGTCACCTCTTTAAAATTCTAGAAGTGGAATATTTACTTTTGAGTGACTTGATGAATTATGTTCAAGCACTTAAAATCACTTACCTGACCTTCAAATCACCAAGAAACTCACCTGACAGTAGAACTTAATAGCTAAGTTAGGGCAGGTACACAGTGGAATGTAAGGAAATTAGCACTTTAAAACTTGGCTATATTTGGATAGTTAGTGTATTCCTGGTTCATCACACATTCTGAAATGGGCTTGCCTGTTTAGCACATCTTGTCCCTTCTTGCCATTTATTCTAATTCCCTAAAATTATTAAATTGTCTCTAAGAATTTGGCTGGTCCAAAATGGTGCAAGTCTAGTACGTTTGTTTCTCTCTGCAGTATTCATTAAAACTGTTAGGCTAATTTTATAAAACATTTCTACAAGAGCATTCCATGACCAGATGACTAAGATAATAATGTGTTTTTACTTTTGTATTTTGTGTGCATGTATATAGGCATGCATGTGCCACAGCATGTGCGTGGCAAAGGCCACCTTCAAGGTGCCATTTCTTTCCTTCTGCTGTGGGAGCCCTGCAGATTTAGCCTCAGGTTCTTGTGGTTGGTGGCAAGGATCTGTCCCTGGCCCAGATGTGTATATGATAAGGGTTAAATACATTGGATTAATAAGAAGTAATACATAGGCCTGCTTTGAAAAAATTTATCCTTAGTCTGTAGAAAGGGAGAATTTCTTTTTTTTTTCATTTTATTTTTATTTGTTTATTTATTTATATCTCAATCGCAGGTTAGGTATTTTGCATCCCAGGAAAAGGGAGAATTTCTATATCCCCCTGGTCTGTCTTATATATTTGATGTGCAGACCTGTTGAATATTATGAGCAAATAACACATATGAATGTGTAATATACTTTCTAACCTGCCTTTGACTTAGTGATTCCCATAATGTAGCTCTTGAGCATTTCAAGGTTTTTTTTGAGCTATTGGGAGGAGTTTTTAATTGGAATAGATAGATAGATAGATAGATAGATAGATAGATAGATAGATAGATATACACACACACACCCTGTATTTGTCACTATAACAAAATATCTGCCAAAGGTTTATTTTCTTTTCAAAATCAATTATTAAAAAAAAAAAAGGCTTATTTTGCCTTGCAGTCTGGGAGATTTAAGTGTATGGGAAGGGTGAAGGTGGTCCTGTTGCTTTAGGGAGTCTGGTGTAGCAATACCAGATGACAGGGATCATTGTTGGGGGATAAAATTCCACATGTAAATGACTGGGACATGAAGAAGAGAATAGGAAGAAGGGGATAGGATCTTTATGTCCTAATCGTTAGCATGTCTCAAATGAACAGAAAACCTTCTACTAGGCTTCCACATCTTCTCAGTCTTCTTTCTGTCATAGACTAAAGTCTATGCCTTTTAAATGTAGGCATTTGGGGGATACGTATCTCAATCATAGCACATACTAGTCTTTCTGAAACATATGTACATTTGAAGATATTATAGAATTTTAAATATTGTACCTCATACATAATTTATGTGAAGAGTCTTTAACTCATTCTTTGAAAGAATGGAGCCATCTAAGTACACTTAAGTACATTATTTAATTCAACTCAAAGAAAGGTGAGCTTGAAGGAAAAAATTATTTTTTAGAGATTTATCAAAATCAGTTTTTGAAATAGGAAGGAAGCTAAACATACCATTTCCTTTGATGTTTTTGCTGTGTTTAAATACTTCTTTTTATAAACTAAAATTTAAGTTTTAAAATTTGTGGGAGACTTCAAATGAATAAGTTGAAGTAAAGGATTATCCTTTTAAATGATTCAGATTGTTATCATGTTGGGTGCTGGGTAAGATAGTGTATCCCAGTAGGGTGCAGGGGCTCACTCTTGTAATCCCAGCACTCAGGGAGGCATAGGCAGGTGGATCTCTGTGAGCTTAAGGCTAGCCTGGTCTACAAAGTGAATTCAGGACAGCCAAGGCTACAGAGAAACCCTGTCTAAAAATAAACAAATATAATGTATCTCAACACTAACATGAATTGCCTTTGATTTTTGAGTTCAGTATTTATTCATTAGTGTTTCACTCAGCAATAGGGACATAAAGAGTTCTGTGACTCATAATCCAAATATCTCAAAAGCCATATTTCTGATACCTGTTGAAACATATGAATTTATCATAAAGTATTTTTCCTATTAATAAGCCATACCTTACTTGAACTTATTTATTTTACTTACAAAATTTTCCATGATATTACTTCCTCCTTTGGTTTTTTTCTACTTTGATATTTTTTGGGATTCAGGAAAAGTATTATTATTTACATGCCTTTATGATTCCCTGACAATCATTGAATGAAAACTTAACTTTTAAATAATCATCAGTACATATATATATAAATTTTCTTTGTTTTCTCTTCATGAGGAGTAACTTTTATTATTTATTAAATGTTTATTAAGAAAATTTCTTTTTCTTATTATAAGTAAAATACATTCTATTGCTGTAACAAAACATTGAGATAAAAACAACTTATAAAAGAAATCGTTTAATTGGTCTTATGGTTTCAGAGGATTAGAGTCCATGATGGTGGAACAAAGAACCAGCTGAGAGCCCACATCTTGATCCTTAACCATGACTCTGAGAGAGAAGTAGGAATTAGATTAGTCTTTTGACATCTCAGGGCCTTTTCCCCACTGACACAGCTCCCATAACAGGGCCACACCCCTAATCCTTCCAAACACTTCTACCAGCTAGGGACCCAATACTCAAATGTGTGGTTGTTTCGTGCCATTCTCTCAACCAAACCACCGCATCCACTCCTGGCCTTACAGGCTCGTGGCCATATCATAATACAGAATACATTTAGGTCAACTTTTAAAATCCCCATTGCTTTTCACAGACGCAACATAATTTAAAAGTCCAAAGTCTCTTCTGAGACTCAAGAGAATCCCTTAACTTTAACACACCATTAAAAAAGGTCATATTATATACTTGTAACATACAGTGGCAGAGAATATATTTCACCATTCCAAAAGGAATATATATCTGGGCATAGTGAGGAAATACCAGACCAATGCAAGACTGAAACCTAATAATAAAAATCCAAATACTGTCGTTTCATTCCTGATGTCAAAGGACTTAGATGGTTCCACTCTTCCAGCTTTGCTGCTTGAAACATACTTTTTTTTCTCTCTCTTCCAATGGTTCCATTTCTTCTATGCATCCTTCACTGACAGGTATTGCATGGGCCTGGCACCTGTAATATCTTAGGGTTTCTAACACAAACCAGGAATCTCATAGCTTCATGCAGTAGCCTCTTAGGGCCTCCATTCAGGGACTCCCTGCCACGTGCCTGGCCTCAGTGGCTCTTCCACCATGAACAAAGATTCCATAATACTATTACTCAGGTATATTTCATGATTCTTTAATATAAATTTATATATTTATTCACTTTACATCATGAACATAGACCCCGCCCTCCTATCCTCCTAGTCCCATCCTCCCACCTTCTTCTCCTTTTCCCACTCCCCTTCTCAGAAAAGGGGAGCCCCCCCATATCCACCTACCCCAAAACATCAAAGTCACATCAGCCTGAGTGCATCCTCTTCCACTGTGACCAGGAAAGGTAGCCCCACTAGGGAGAAGTAATCCAAAAGCAGTCAAGACCCAGCAATACCACTTCTGAGCATATATACAAAAGGTGGTCCATCATACCCCAAGGGCATTTGCTTCTCTAGGTTAATAGTAGCTTTATTCATAATAGTCAGGAAACTAGAAACAATCTACTTGTCCCTCAAAGGGCAAATGGATAAAGAAGCTGTGGTACATTTACATAGTAGAATACTACTCAGCTATTGAAAACATGAGCATCATGAAATTTGCAGGCAAATGGAACGAACTAGAAAGATAATCCTGGATGAGGTAACCAAACCCAGAAAGACCCACATGGTATGTACTTACTTATAAGTGGATATTAGCCATATAACCATGCTATAATCCATAGACACAAAGAATATAAATAATAAGGAGGGTCCAAAGGAGGTTGCTTGATTCTTTCATGATTCTAAAGCCTAGAACCATATGGTGGACACTGTCAAGGTTGAGGACCAACATGGGGTGAACCCTGGCACCGTTGAGTCACATCCATGGCAGCTATGTTTTGTCAGATTTTTGTTTGTTTCTTTTTTAGAGCAGAACATTTCTTTGGCTTTTTCTTTTCACAAGTTGGAAACTTAGCTGGGTGGGTAGGGTCTTGCCCTGAGTTTACCATTTTCTATACTCCATTTCAGATCAGGCTACTCATTAGTCTTCTCAGTCTTTTCTACACAAACTTTGGCTCCAACATTAAATTTTCTGGTGCAAATTTTCTCTTTAAACTGTATATTTTCTGTTGTTGTTTTTCTCCACTTGTTCTTTTTCATTATAGCCCCAATGTAATTAGTAATAACTGTCACAAAGTAAGACACTGAGGTTTCAAAATACTCATGCAATTCCTCATCCTACCTATGCCCATTCCTGCCCCGCACCCCCCTCCCACCTCCCATAACATGCACCTTATGTTGTAGATCAAGATGCGTCAGTATTAGGCTGTTTGAAATCATCACTACCAAGAAAATGAGTTTATTACTTTCAGTTTAATCACAAGTGAATTCCTAGGACAAAGGCAGAAAGCAGACACATTGTTTGCCAAAATATCACAAGTCTCTAGCCCAGCTGATAATATTGTTCCCTTCTGAAACCTCTTGACCTGAAACTCCATAGTCTACATTGTTACTGTCCCCAGTGTTATTGTCTTTCTGTCTCCTACTAGGATGTTCTATTACAGTATTCAACCACTTTCCTAGTGCAGGTCCCATAGTCTACTTTACTCCAAAAAACAGGATTGTCAGGCCTTTCATGATCCCCGTCCCTGGTACCAAGTTCTGTCTTATTTTTTAATTGCTGTAACAGAAACACCATGACCAAGGAAACTTATAAAAGAAATAATTTAATTTTGCTTACGGTAAAAGAGGGTTAGAGTCCCTGATGGTAGAATGAGGAATAGGTGAGAGGTCATTACTTGATCCACAACCACAAGAGACAGAGAGAGTATAATAGGAATTACATGATTCTTTTGAAATCTCCAAGCCCACCCTAGTGACACACCTTCCCCAACAAGGCCATACATCCCAATCTTTCCCACGCAGTTCTACCAACAGGGGAACAAGTATTCAAATAGATGAGCTTCTGGGGCCACTCGCCTTCAGACCACCACAGACACTATCTTCACATATTACCAATACGGAATTCATGGAGAGTGTTTGCTTTTTTGTTTTTATTTTAGGATTTATTTGGTCATTTATGTGTTTGACCTATATCTTTGATATATTTTGCTAGACATAAAATAGAGAAGGACCAAGTATAGAAGTTTTAAATACTTCATGATCTTACTTCTTTCCAGAAATACATTTGTGTGTCCTCTGTTGTCTAGAATATAGTTGGAAAGGAAGAGCTGTCTGACAGACTTTAACTATGAATTCGCTGAGGAGGCATTGCTTTTAAAAGTTTTGCAATGGAAGTGGTGTAGGGCGGTATGGTCTGTGATCCAGCCCACAGAGGCGGGAGGCGGGAAGACCATCGTAGTTTGAGGCTAGTCTACACAGTCTTATCTACACAGAGTTGGAGGCCCAGCAGCCAGGACTACATAGCAAGATACTGTCTCGGACAGTTAGGAATGTTTATTTGTAGTCTAGTTAACTTTGTCAACTTGATCCAATTAAGGAACAGCTAGTGAGACATACTTTTTGTTGTGTTTGTGGAAGCATTTCCTGAAAGAACTAACTGAGAGGAAAAACCATCCTGAAAACAGCACACTAGGTTGACTGACACCCAGTTCTGCTGCCAGGATAACAAATATCTGAGAACCTATGAGCCATTGGGGCAGTGATCTCTGAGTACCTGCATAACTGACCCTGTCAAAACAATTCCCTAGGTGTCTCTGAGCAAGATACCCCTGTAGCAGCATTCTGTGTTCAGGCCTTCCTCTTTCAGACACTCTCCTTTTAAATGAAAGATTTTAAAGTGAGTTTGGATTCTTTGATGGCTAAAGCCTTGTCATCAAGTTCCCTTTGCTCTAGTTCCCGATATGTGAAATTCTCAAAGAATCCATTTTTAAAAAGTTGTACTAACCAATAATTACGAACCTTCGGCTTCGTTCGTTCGTTCACTCAGTATTTGTTCTATTTCTGGTGTAGGTGGTTTGATTCTGGCTCTATTAATGTGACTATAGATTCTGTCTTCAACAGGATTACCTTGTTTGCTTTTGTTTGTTTCATTACCCCTGCACTCTTGAATATGGGAGTAGTAAATGGGGCTGACTTCATTTACCCTAGTATATATGTGTAAATAATATCATTTTTGTGATGGATCATTGTCCTGCAAATGTTGGTGACAACACTTGATAGATTATTTCAGTCTCCCATCACTGTTTGTTTGCATTATCCCTCTTTCCTAGCAAGGCTGCCCAAGAAGACTTTATGTTGAAGGAAATCTGAACACATGTTTTCTTCTAGCACTAGTCATGAGTGATGGCTGAGCACTTCAAATGGGGCGAACTACGGGCAAATTCATAGACACTGAATCTTTGATTTCATCTAATTTTTCTGTTTCATATACTGCCTGCATGAGACTGTAGCTGATTTATTTGAAAGGTAATGTCATTAATTCTATGAGAAGTGACAGCAATTGAATCACACTGTTATTAGTTCTTACTTTTATCCATGTAAGGACCAATTTCTAGCATTTAACTTCTAGATTTCTATAATCAGAGTACTGAGTCTCCTTAACACTTAAGTTGTAATTGATAGTTTTGAGAGTTCAAGCATGTTTTTTAACTCTTCAACATAAGAATTGCCACAAAATTCATTCTAGTGAATGAACTGTCATTAATCTTCACTTTCATTTTGAACATGAAATACCATCAGTGACCTGTACATATGTCAAGTAAGACATTGGACTGCTGTGTTGGAGAGGAATTGGGAGGAATCATCCAGCAAGGGGCAATTTTGCGCTGTCTGAGCATACCTGGAGCAAGTGCCATCTGCAGGGTATGAAGTCCTTGTTGACGACACAAGGGACATCTAGTAGAGTACCCATCAGACATTTCAGAGATGTGATTGCTTAGCATGAACGCAGTTGCCAAGAAGAACCTAACCCACAATATTGAGCCAGGATTGGGTTTTCAGTCATGAAGAGAAGACAATTATAAAAACTTCCATTATTTGAATACCAATCAGTGACTGTGCATAATACGAGGGGCAAAATGAGGCGGCCAGCGTTACAGCAAGAACCTTGTGGAGCTGGAGCAGAGGCTCAGTTGTCAGGAGCACTGACTGCTCCTGCAGAGGCCCAGTGTCAGTTCCCAGAACCCATGTGCTAGCTCACAACCGCCTGCCCCTCCAGTACAGAGGATCTCATGCTCTCTTCTGACGTCCAGAGGCCTCAAGCATACGTACATGCAGGCAAAATACTCACGTAACAAAAAAGATGAATAAATCTGATGCGAATAAAAGAATGTTATCCAATCAGCCAGAAAAGTAATTGTAGACATTTTCAAGTTTTTAAAGTATACATGATATTTTTATTCTTAAAAACTCAAGCTAACAGTGTCAAATCTTTGCATTGAAGCAACTTGCTCTTTTTCTGAGTGAAATTGAACAGTTTTCAGAGCATCAGCAGTTCCTGAGAGGAAGCCTATTGCACAAGATTTTCAGTACAGGGTTAGGCCTACTAGGTTGGGATGTATATAGGATTAGTTTGTTGATTTTTTTTTTAATCTCATATCCCCTTGTGATCCTCAATGTGTCTCCTGAAGAAACTCCTTCTCTCTGACTGACCCTTTATTGATGTCCCTGAAATCTTTGTCTCACTCTAGGGTGAGCCCATCACCTTCTGTGAGGAGAGCTTTGTAAAGCACCGCTCCAGTGTGATGAAGCAGTTCCTGGAGACTGCAGTTAACCTGCAGCTGTTTAAACAGGTAAGACTGAGACGAAACACATTCGATCTGTACGGAGAACACTGACATTCAGCACATTTCTGCCACCCTTAAACTACATGTTAAAAATCCATGTCCTAAAAAAGTCATTTCTGAATCAGGAAGTTCTGTTTCTGTGGTAAAAAGAAGAATGCCTTGTATTCCTGTGGTGGAGCAGTATGCTGATGACATTCTTTTTTTTTTT
>CM053757.1:922330-991470 GCA_028658305.1 Pachyuromys duprasi | reverse complement strand
CCTGTGCTCAGAGTTTTTGGCTCTGTTGCTCTCCTTGTGGAGCTGCTGTCCTCTCCCTATCTTACTGTTTCCCACATCTTTCGTAAGATTCCATGCACTCTGCCCAACAGTTGGCCATAAGTCTCAGCATCTCCTCTGAAGAAAGAATTAGATGAAGATATCAGAAGATGGAAAGATCTCCCATGCTCATGGCTTGGCAGGATTAACATATCAATGCAATTCCTATCAAATTACCAACACAATTCTTTACAGACCTTGAAAGAAAAATTCTCTACTTCTTATGGAGAAACAAGAAACCCAGAATTGCAAAAACAATCCTCTACAATAAAAGATCTTCTGGAGGTATCTCCATCTCTGATCTCAAGCTATACTGTAGAGCAACAGTAATAAAAACTGCATGGTACTGGCATAGAAGCAGAATGGTGGATCATTGGTACCGAATAGGAGACCCAGAAATAAACCCACACACTTATGAACACCTGATTTTTGACAAAGATGCCAAAACCATACAATGGAAAAAAAGATAGGATCTTCAACAAATGGTGCTGGTCTAACTGCATGTCTACATGTAGAAAAATGCAAATAGATCCATACTTATCACCCTGCACAAAACTAAAGTCCAAGGGATCAAAGACATCAACATAAAATCGTATTAAATCGGTTAGAAGAAAAGGCGGGGAAGAGCCTTGAACTCATTGGTGCAGGAGACAACTTCCTGAACAGAATAGCAACAGCACAGGCTCTGAGAGCAACAATCAATAAATGGGACCTCATGAAACTGAATTTCTTTCTTAAAAGACTTGAAGGTTTTTTTTTTGTTTTGTTTTTTGTTTGTTTTCTTTTCTTTTCTTTTTTTGCAAGTCTTTTTCTTGCTTGGTAACAGTTACCCAAGATATTTTATATTATCTGAGGCTATTGTGAAAGGTATTGCTTCCATGTTTGCTTTCTCAGTCTATTTGTCATTTGTATAGAGGAGGGATACTATTTTTTTTTTTTTGAGTCAGCCTTGTATCGAACCACTTCACTTTAAGTGCTTATCAGCTGTAGGAGTTCCCTGGTGGAAATTTTAGCATCACTTTTGTATACTATCATATCATCCGCCAAGAATAATATAATAAAAATGATACTTAAACTTCTTCCAATCAATTTGTATCCCCTGATCTCCTTCAGTTGTCTTATTGCTCTAGGTAAAACTTCAAGTACTATATTGAATAGGTATGGAGATAATGGGCAAACTTGTCTTATTCCTGATTTTAATGGATTTTTAAATTTGAGTTCCTCTCCATTTAGTTGAAGTTGGCTATAGGCTTTCTGTAAATAACCTTTATTATGTTTAGTTGTGTCCCTTGTATCCCTATGCTTTCTGGACTTTTATCATGAAGGGGTATTAGATTTTGTCAAAGGCCTTTTCTGCTCTAATGAGATAATCATGTGGTTTTTGTCTTTCAGTCTGTTTGTATGGTGGATTGCATTTACTGATTTTAATATATTGGACCATCCTTGCATCTCTGAGATGAAACCTACTTTATCATGGTGTATGATGTTTTAATGTATTTGTGGATTTAGTTTGCCAGGATTTTATTGAGTATTTTCACATCTTTGTTCATAAGACAAATTGGTCTGTTATTCTATTTCTTTGATGAATCTTTGTGTGATTCATGTATAAGGGTGACTGTGGCCTTATAAAATGAAATGAACAATGTTTCTTCTGTTTCTGTTTTGTGGAATAATTTGAGGAGTATTGTTGATAACTCTGAAAGACTGGTAGAATTCTGCCTTAAATGTCCTAGGCATTTTTATTTTGGCTGGGAGAATATTAATGACTGCTTCTATTTACTTTGTAGTTATTAAATTGTCGTGATTTAACTTTGATGAGTGATATCTATTGTGAAAACTTTTTTAGAATTTTCAGTTTTGTGGAGTATGTTATAATTCTCTAGATTTCCTTGGAGTCTGTTATACCCCAATTTTTGTTTCTGATTTTATTAATTTGGATATTCTCTCTCTCTGCCTTTTAGTTAGCTTGGGTTAAGGGTTTGTCCATCATGTTGATTTTTCTCAAAGAACCAACTCTTTGTTTCATTGATTTTCTGTATTGTTATTTTTCTTTCTATTTTATTGATTTCAGCCCTCGGTTTGATTGTTTCTTGGGTGTACTGATTTCTTTTTGTCCAAGAGCTTGCAAGTGTACTGTTAAGTTGCTAGTATGAGAGCTCTCCAATTTTTTCATGTAGGCAATTAGTGCTATGAACTTCCCTTTTAGTACCATTTTGACGCATCTTCTAAGTTTGGGTATAGCATATATTCATTTTCATTGCAATCTAGAAAGTCTTAATTTTTTTCTTTATTGCTGTCTTGACTCATTTTTTATCTAGTAGAGAATCCTTCAGTTTCCAGGAAGCTGTAAGCTTTCTGTAGTTTCTGTTGTTGATCTCCAGCTTCAATTCGTGGTAGTCAGATAGGATGCAGGGAGTTATTTCAGTTTTCTTGTATTTGTTGAAACTTGCTTTGTGTCCAAGTATGTGAGTAATTTTGGAGGAAGTTTTGTGAGGTACAGGGAAGAAGGTATATTTTTTTTGAACTTAGGTGAAAAATAACAATACAGAAAATCGATGAAACAAAGAGTTGGTTCTTTGAGAAAATCAACATGCTAGACAAACCCTTACCCAAACTAACTAAAAGGCAGAGAGAGAATATCCAGATTAACAAATCAGAAACAAAAATTGGGTATAACAACAGACTCCAAGGAAATCTAGAGAATCATAAATCTAAATGTCAAAGGTAGAATGACTCTTTTGGGGGATTGGATGGTCACAAGAATTTTTGTCCTAAAGTAACTATTTACATATTTATTTAATGCATATTATTTATTTATTTATTTATTTATTTATATGATTTTGTTCCCCCTTAGATGAAGTTTTCTTTACTAAAATCAAATTATTACTATTATAGGTGGAAGAATATTCATTTATTGTGTTTATCTCCTTCCTGTATTTATTTCTCTTGGTACTTTTTTTTTTTTTTGGTATAAAGTATAGTTCAAGCCAAAAGTTTCAAGTTACCATATAAAACACAAAGTGTTTGTTTTTGGTTTGGGGCTTTTTAGAATTTATTTATCTATTTGTTTGTTTATTTTGGTGGTTTTGGCTCTTATGTTTTGCCAAATACTCTGGCTCCAGCTGTAGTGAGGTATTTAGCATGTACTCTGACAGTCATGCCGTGCCTTCATGCTTCTGAGTCTGAGTTACTAAAGGGGATTAACATACTGAGTGAATGAATTACTCCATATAAGTAAGTAAAAATAAGCTTTGTTAAAGACATACTTTATTGTGGGTGCGCTCTGAATGTCTCTTTTAATCTCCTTTAATATTCAAGATAACCATATATAATCTGCCTCCACTTCTGGGGTCATAGAGCCAAACTCTGGCAATTAAATGACTTGTGGGTATTAGGATGTGAGTTACAAGCAGTGGTCTAAGAAGCCGTGGTATTTACTCTCACTGTAAGAACACCAGACTGATGAAATAATGCCTGTGCGCCTCTTGTTGTCTGTTTGGCTTTCAGTCTACGCTCTCTGGCTGACATTTCCCAGATTAGTCTTTGGGCTTAGCTAGTGTCTCTTTCTTGTTTGGGCCTCTCATCCTTTCATAAATCCTCTCCTCTTAGGATTTTTGGATTTGTGCCATATAACATTTCTTCTTTTGTTTGACTTTTTTGAGTTGTAGACTTTAATGATATGGATTATGGTTTATGTCTTAAGAACTTCTATATCCTAATATCTAATATGTAATATGTATTTAGCAGTAAGAAATAAACTAAAGTTTGTGGAATAGCTACCTACTGTATGGAATAGGCTAAAAATATTCTGGCAATTTAAGTCTATAGGAAATCTGTGATGTTAAATATAATAAAACTCATCAAAATTGCTATAGTATTATAAATTGGGGGATGCCTGCAGTTTCTTGTTCAGTAACTTCTTGAAATGGAAAGTCTGCAAGATTCTTAGCTCTTTTCCCTGACTCAGTAAGCTGTTGGATAAAAGGAATGGGTCAGAAGCCAGATAGTTTCCTTTTATGTTAACTAGAGGTATGGCGAGACTTTTAAAAAGCTTTTAACCTAAATAATGAATTGTTGTAACTCTCCATGTTCCTTATTGATCTTTGTCATGGTAGCTATTTCTGGTGTGTGATGTGTAGCTAAGAGCTATACATACACGACTAGCATTGACGGGTCTTTAATGCTCACTACATTAGGTGACACATTAGGTGACATGTGAATGCAGGTGAGACAGTAACTGCACCAGACATTGTATTCCACAGTGTTAAAAAGAAGAAAACAGCAAATGGGGCAGATACCTACTTGGGTGCAGAAGCAATCACAGGGCAAGTAGTGTATTAAGACAAAAGATATTTTCTAACATCCAACTGATTCCTCAAAATGTGCTGCCAGTCTCCCTCCATCACGAGTCCTGGAAAGTCTGAAATAGACCAGTTATTGACTCTTACCTTCAAAATTGCTAATTCAGATGCCACCCCTAAAGCCAACTTCTAATGAAGTGTCATTAACAAGTAAGAGTGCTATGTTCCTAGAGACAGTTACTAAGTCTTCTCTTTTTATTCTGCCATCCCACGGTGCATTTGAATGTTCCCTGTAGGGTAGGCTCTGTTCTGGAAAGTGTGTCCCAGAGAACAAAGGAGGGACCATCCTCTTTCATTTCTAAGAGGAGAGAGAGGGGGAACAAAATGAATAAATATGTAGAGATTTAAAAGTGGAAAGTACTGGGGTTGGGGATTTAGCCCAGTGGTAGAGTGCTTGACGTGCACAAGGCCCTGGGTTTGGTCCTCAGCTCTGGAAAGAAAAAAAAAAAAGGTTAAAAGTACTGTGGAAAAATAAACAGAGCAGGACAAGACAGGGAAAATGTATAAGCAGAAGCAGGGGTGGTGGGTATGTATGCATGTTTATATACACACCCATGTCTGTATCACTTAAAATGGTGTGGTCTGAACATACCTCTGCAGAATGTGGTATCTAAGTAATGCCCTCCTGTGGGGTAACCAAAGGCAGAAGCACAAAGAGATTCGAGCTGCTGAGTAATAGGGCTGAGAATGGATAGTAATGGGGAACAGACAGTGGTCTTTATAATGAGACCTGGCCAGATGATACATCTTTTTTGACAAGGAGGCCAGCCAATGTTCCAAAAGACTTAGTATTAAATATTCAAGCAAGATAATTGTATTCTTTCTGAGTAGAGAAAATGGACAGGTGCTGGTGTCACTTAAGTGATCTGGGCAAGAATGTGGCTAAAAAGGTTCTTATAAGAATTATGTTTTAGAAATGCAAAATTCAACATAAAATATTGAGTAGGCAAACAGATAAGCAAGGCACAAGAGAAAATTGGACTGAAGGTAAAGAACTGGGGTTCATCAGCAGATAGTAATGCTTTTATAGCAGCAGATTGGCAGCCAAGTGACGTGAGCAGAGGTCAAAGCATTGGAAAGTAGCAAAGGGGGCTGTGGGAGTGAGAGCGGGTTAGCGGCGAGGGCGGACAGAAGTCAGGAGAGCAAGCAAAGAATGTCGGGGAGGGGTGGGGATTCAGCTGTCAGGTGTCCATGGCATTACCCAAATACAGAGCTGAGGACTAGGCCTAGAACCACAGTGAGGCTCTGCTGGGGTGGAGAGCCTCAGGTGGAGATGGAGATGGTGGACCTCTGCATTTCTCTGTAAGGAGCAACAGAGGTGGGCATAGAGACATGAGATCAGGGGATAAAGTACCAACTCTTCTCCTCTCCTGAATACACTTTCTTTCTCTACTATCTCTTTTGTGTGTGTGTATGTGTGTGTGTGTGAGAGAGAGAAATTAGGGAGCACAATCATCTGCCTAGACTCTAGGGAGTGGAGAAATGTCTGACGTTGAAGTAGAAAGAAGAGAATACATAGATCAGGGAAAAAGAGAATAGTTTGGCAATATTCTGACCCTCTTTGACTTGAAGATTCTGCACATAGCATGAGTGGCATGAGGCTTGCTCTTCGGATAAGTGGAGCCTCAGCCCCTGAGAACCTTCCTGTCCTCCCTGCAGCTTATTTACTCTTGCAGTTAACTGTCTGAAATCCATCTCCCCCCCCCCCCTGAAAACTTCCTAGTACTCTTGTCTTGGCTCAGATCTCCTACCCTTACCATCCAGCTCCTGACATTTACACTTCTCTACCCCCAACCTCTCCAGTCTCTGTTTTTCTCTAAGCAACTCGCTGCTGTGTTTCTTCTCTCCTCTTGTCTCTTACTCCCTGGAGACATTAAACATTACAAGGGTTCTACTTTTGCCTAATCCATTCAGTAATGTATAACAGACATGAGGCAAAGTGCAAGTGGCTATAGTAAACACTCACTTAAGCAGTTCTTAAATGAGTGAATAAACTGGCTGCTCACACTTTAGTTAACATAGAGCTCCACAAACTAAATTCTGGAGACTTTTGAATTGTCTGTCAGCCGCCATAAGCATTTTGGAGGTAGCTTGGTTGTCCAGTAACTGTTCTTTTAAGCTATTAGTTCTGATAGTAAATTGCAAGCCTTTTCTAAAGTTGGCCACTCGTTATGCCATAGAAATCTAGTTTAGAATTGGAATGATACAGTGACTTCATTACCTTAGCTTTCCAATATTATAAACATAAGAAGTCATCCTGTTTTTTCCTTTTTTTTTTTAATCCTGTTTTTCCACATTTTAAATTTTCTTGCTTTGGGTTCTAAGCTGCCTTGCCTTGTCCCCTATGTTAGTGCAAGTATTAAATTGCCACATACTGTTTAGGCGTATCTCCAAATAGCTATCATTTTGATTTAACTTGTTGTAACATATTATTGTCATTGTTAGTAACCTGTCAATGTTTACTAACCATTTATAAAAAGAAATATTTAAGTTGCATTACTGGTTAACATTTATTCCAAAGCCTGATATAGAAAGACAACAGTTTATTTTTTGTGTGTGAGTGTTTTGCCTGCACATCTGTCCGTGCACCATGTATGTGCCTGGTGCCCACTTTGTTCAGAAGAGGGCATCAGAGCTCCTGGGACTGGAATTGTGTCTGTGAGTCACCATGTAAGTGCTGGGAATGCAGATCCTCTGGAAAAACAGCAAGTGAACTTAATTACGGAGCCATCTCTCCAGACCTAAGCTTTTAGTATATATATTTCTCTTTTTTTTCCCTTTTATTGAAAATAGATTCTTTTCTCACATAATCTATCCTGGTGTCTCCTCCCTCTACTCCTCCCACTTCTTTCCACCTCCCCTTCCTTCTGGATACACTTCCTTTCTGTCTCTTATTAGAAAAGAACAGGCTTCTAAGAGATGATAAATTATAAAAAAGTAAAATGTTGGCAGGTTCAAAGGAAGTTCCACACCCCCAAATTGTCCCCCATTTCCCTCTGTCAAAGAGCCATTTCTCTGCCATTGTGAGAAGAGCAGATGCCCCTGTGGTGCCTCTTACCGCATGCTGGCCTCTACTTTTTCTCAACCTCACAAGCACCTGTGTTTCTTCCCAGCTCTCCTCACCTTGCCCTCTACCCTAAACTTCTCTAGCCATGGGCTTCCCTTTCCCTAGTTTCTCATTCTTTTATAACCCTGGTAGTTCGATTATGCTCACTCTTGCTTTCTCTCATTTAATTAATTAATTAAGTTATTTATTTATTTATTTAGTTATTTATTTATTTATTTATTTTCATCCTTTCTTGGTCCCTACCTCTTGCCCCTCTCTCTTGGTCTCCTTTGCCCCAACTCTCTTTCTCTACCTTTCTTGTCTCCCACTTCCTCTCATGGCCCTGTCCAGTCTGCTGGCCATGTTTAATTTACTACTTTCTCTCTCTGCGCTGGACTCTTCCAGATGCTTCAGGCTGTACTCTCCCTTATGTCTACAGTAAAAACTTTCCTCTCAACTTACTCAGTTTATACAAATATAAGCTAAAACAAACTCGCATCAAAGTTGAATAATACAAACCAAAAGAAGGAAAAGAGCCCAGGAGAAGGCATAAGAATCAGAAACCCACTCATTTTCACGCTCAAGAATTTCATAAAAAC
The DNA here is from genome assembly GCA_028658305.1 of Pachyuromys duprasi. NCBI lineage: Eukaryota > Metazoa > Chordata > Mammalia > Rodentia > Muridae > Pachyuromys > Pachyuromys duprasi. The sequence continues at coordinate 983,407 of CM053757.1, read as the reverse complement.
AGTAAACTAGAAGCCATAACATATACCCAAAAGACCTGGTGCAGACCATTGCAGGCCTGTGTGTGGTACCTCAGTCTCTGAGTTCGTGAGTTGTAGTCATGTTACATTAGAGGGCCTTCTCTTCTAGGTGTCTTCCGTCCCCTCTGCCTCTTACACTTCTTCTGTCTTCTCTTCTATAGGGTTCCCTGAGCTTTTAGGGGAGGTGTTTGATGGAGGCGTCTCATTTAGGGCTGAGTATTGCAACATCTCTGTCTCTCACTCTCTGCATAATATCTGGGTCTTTGTATTTGTTCTCATCTGCTGCAGTGGGAAGCTTCTCTAGTGATGGCTGAGCAAGGTGCTGATCTATGATTAGAACTTAATGTTGATCTCAGTCATTTTATTGCTACTTTTCTTTTCTGTTCTTTTCACATTTCTTCCAACAAGGTCATACCTCCTAATCTCTCTAATCCTATCAAAGAGTTCCATACCCTGGTGACTAAGCATTCAAATATATGAGCCTATGGGGGCATTCTTGTTCAAACCACGCACTTGCTAAATAACTGTATTACTGACTGCTGTCTCTAGCACAATGATTTTTAGGGTTTTTTTTCCCCCAAAATGAAATGCTGTATTTTAAATATCAAAATAATGAAATCTAATTATTGACATCCTTATAATTTTGATACGTAGATTACAATTAAATATTTCTGTCCTGTATAGACCTTTAAAGGCAATGGAATGTTGATAATAACTTGTTTTGGACTTTAGATTTGTTCTGGAAATACACCAAGTAGGGGGTTCAGTAAAGGAGAGTATACATTTATTTCTTAGAACTCGTCAGCTGACTTTTTATTTCAAGTTTAATCTGGAAATCTGACCAGAAAAATACTTTAAAAATATTTGTTTTGGAAAAAAGTTTGCTATGATGTTTATTTTCTAAAATGTATTATGTTTTCCAATTAATTGTATATTTAATTGTATTTTGAAACTCAGTATATTTTAGAATTTTCTTTTTTATATTATAATTACATCATATCTCCTTCTTTTTTCTCCCTCCAAATCTCCCCAAATTCCCACGTTGTTCTTTTGCAAACTTACGACCTTTTTTCAAGTTTGACCTTTGTGAATAGTACTATTTGCTGAAGCGACTTTAAAGCAGTGATTCCTTTACACTAACCAGCTTCCCCTAAAAGAACTGGGTGAAAATCAGAAATGCTTAGAGAGAGCTTAGTTACACCCGCATCAAAAGAAGGGCAAGGAGGTCTTTTGCTGCTTAAGAATGTTTATCTCATAACCTACCTCACTATTTATGTCATGCTATGAGTGTTAACAAAATATGGCTCTTGGCATTATTGAGGATTTAGAATGAAAATACTTCCTTATCTTATACATACTCTCACTTTTCTTGAGAAATGTATGTAGTGCATATAACAGTTTGCATACATGGGTGAGTGTGTCTGACAATGTATGTATGTTTATGGAGGCCAGAGGTCAACTTCAGAAGTTGTCCTCAGAAACCAACTTCTTTTGATGATGTTATTGGTAGAGGTGGTGATAGTAGTGGTGATGGGTGTGTGTGTGTGCATGTATATGAATGTGTGTGTGCAGTGTTCACACTTGTGCATGCATGTAGAATTTTTAAAACATTTTGATCACCATGCTAATTCCTCAGCCAGTTTATCACTTAATAATTATTTTTTGAAAAATCACAGAGTTCAGTGTGTCATCTTAAAACAAGCTTTCAAATTATATTGCAAATTTACTCATTCCTTACTTCATGCTGTATGTCACTACTGTTGATGTTACTTGTCATTTATTACTAGCAGTAAAAAACAAAACAAAAAAAACCACAATTCTTTCAGAACTCTTTCAGTTATCTGAAAAAACGTGTTTGCTAATTGAAATAATCACTCTGACTCAGACAATATATTATGGCCTCCCTTTTTCAACAGAAATCAGTTGGGCTTTTGTTTGGTTTTTTGTTTTTTTTTTGTGTGTGTGTGTATGTGTTTTTTGTTTTAGTTCAAAATTGTATGCAGCAGTACCTAAAACTGTTCTGTCTCTTGCATACTAGGAAAGGGTGTAAAGAATGGGATGACCACAAGCCACATCAAGTTGGGAAGAAGGAAAAGCTGTCATTGAAATGTACATTAATAAAGGAGTTTGGAGAGCTGTCATGTTCAGCACTCCTCTCCATTAATACCTCTTTCTATCTATACTTGGTGCCAATATTTGTATATCTGTATTATAGTCTATATATGTATGTGAAAATGTCCACTCTGTGTACTTTCAGAAGTGTCAGACTGCTACTGACAAGATGTTTGTAAAGTCAGTGATAGTACATGACATTTTACCCAGTGATTAATTTCTATTGGCTCAACTCACTAGTTTACTTACATAAACTAGTTACTCATGCTCAGAAGTGCACAATCCCTAGATAGATTTGGGATTTATCTCTCTCTCTTTTTTTTTTTTTCTTTGACTCAAACTATTCCACTCATTTAACAAAATGAATGGAGTATGTCCCATAAACAAAAGGGAAACCCTTTTAAAAAGTCTTACACTCTTAATCTTTTAGAACAAATTAAGTCCTTTAAAAGGATGCCTTTGTTGGTTCTCCTCGCCTGTAATCTATTGCTTTAAGTTCATCATTTTCTTTTCACCCTATATTTTAAAAGATGATTCTTGGTCCAGGGAATTAGATCACATTAATTTGATTTATACCACTGTGTTAAAATATGTGCAAGTGAAATTTTACATGTCTTTAACTTTCTTATTTTCAAATTAATCACTTATTGTATACAACATCACATAAGTGACTTTGATCTCTAGATAAAATGTTGATACTGTATATTGATGTAGTTTTTGCCTTTAAAGCCAAGTAAAAATGTATGACCTTTAACATATTTTGGATGTTCTTTATTCCTTCAGCTGCATTCCATTTAAACTGGATATCTGGGTTCATTTGCATAGCTCAGTAGCAGAGTAAGACACTCTTAAGTTCCAACTAGCACCAAACCAAAGGAAGAATTATAAGTGAATGCCAGGCATTTTTACCATATCCTGGTATTGAAGATACATACATGGGCAACATAATAGTCTGGATCCCAGGAAACTCATAATTAATATTGGAAACACATTGGTAAAGGGGATAACAGACTTTATTTTTGAGCATTTTTTATGAGTTTTGTGTTAATTAGCTCTTTTAAAACTCAGTAAGGTTTAATTGTTGGAAAACAATCTTTTTTTAATTTTTTTACATTTTTTAAAATTTATTACAATTTATTCACTTTGTATTCCAGCTGTAGCTCCCTCCTTCTTTCCTCCCCAATCCTACGCTCCCTTCCTCTTCTCCCATTCCCCTCCCCCAGTCCACTGATGGGGGAGATCCTCCTCCCCTTCCATCAGACCCTAGTCTATTAGGTCTTATCAGGACTGGCTACATTGTCTTCCTCTGTGGCCTGATAAGGCTTCTCCCTGTGCAGGGGGAAGTGATCAAAGAAGCCAACCACTGAGTTGATGTCAGAGACAACCGCTGTTCCCCTTACTAGGGAACCCACTTGGATACTGAGCTGTCATGGGCTACATCTGTGCAGGGGCTCTAGGTTATCTCCATGCATGGTCCTTGGTTTGAGTATCAGTCTCAAAAAAGACCTTTTTGCCCAGATTTTTTGGTTCTGTTGTTCTCCTTGTGGAGCTCCTGACCCCTCCAGGTCTTTCTATCTCCCCCTTCTTTCATAAGATTCCCTGCATTCTGCCCAAAGTTTGGCTATGAGTCTTAGTATCTGCTTTGACACCCTGCTGGATAGAGTCTTTCAGAGGTTCCTATCTTGATCCCTGTTTTCTTCCTCTTCTGATGTCCATCTCTTTTGCCTTTCTGAATGAGGATTAATCATCTTAATCAGCTTAGCTTCTTTAGGTGTACAGATTTTTGTATGTTTATTCTATGTTATATATCTAATATCCACTTATAAGTGAGTATATACTGGGTGTGTCTTTCTGCTTCTGGGATACCTCACTCAGGATGATCTTTTCTAGGTCCCACCATTTGCCTGAAAATTTCATGGTTTCCTTGTTTTTAATTGCTGAGAAGAATTCCATTGTGTAAATGTACCATAATTTCTGTATCCATTCCTCCGTTGAGTGACATCTGGGTTGTTTCCAGATTCTGGCTATTACGAATACAGCTGCTACAAACATCGTTGAGGAAATGTCCTTGTTGTGTACTTGAGCATGTTTTGGATATATGCTTAGGAGTGGTATAGCTGGATCTTGAGGAAGCGCTATTCCTAATTGTCTGAGAAAGTGTCATATTGATTTCCAAAGTGGTTGTACAAGTTTACATTCCCAACAGCAATGGAGGAGGGTTCCCCTTTCTCCACATCCTCTCCAGCATGTGGAAAACAGAATCTTAGAGGTAAGAGGTAGCCAACAATTATAAAGCCAGTTACATTGCAGAATTAGGATGTTGGCTTCCATGTGTACACTCAGCATCCTCAGCACGGGAGAGCTGGTGTGGGAAGGAATGAAGATGGGTCCTTTCCCTGCTTCAAAGGACCCAAAGATTATAAGATAACCCATAAAAATGCCAACACTACCATTTTAGGCTTTTCTATTTAGACCTTACACTTTTGGTTTAAAGAAAAAAAGGAATAAGAAAAAGAAAAAAAAACAATGTATGATTTTTTTATAAAAGTGACTACACTTCATTTCGAACAGCATATATTGACCTATTTGCTGTTCCCTAATTTTTCCTGTCACAGGTTTTCATGAACATTGTATGTTATAGCTGAGAAAACCTACAGTATTTTTTTGTAGTGTTCTCAAAGAATTTCTTGTTTTATCTCTGCAAATGGAATAATTGTACACCATGTGAGATCTTTTTAAAGGTAGACTACTTAATTTCAATTCAGTCAAAATTTGTATTTTTGAGTAAAACTTTAATGAAAGTTAATTTTAGAATGAATATTAAAATCCAGTGTTACCACTTACAAAAAAGCGTTTAAAAATTTCATGATATGCCCTCACGTGAAAGTGCAGGGTAACCTTAGAGACCTTTTACTGTCATAATTAATACAACAAACTATAAATAAACAAGCAAAAGTAAATAAACAAGTACCAGCAATGCATAAGTATTTAACATATTATTGATATTCAACCAGCAATGGACATGTAAATATCTGCAGTGGTTTTTTGTTTGTTTTAATACCATATATACTTGAAGGTCTCTCTATACTGCCCTCACTTGAATAGATATGTGTGCTGTTCAGGGTAACTGTATCTTTAAAAGGATGTCCAGGGGCCTATAGAGGTTGTACTTCTCCAGTCATGCATAGCAATATGTATTTACTTTGTTATTTAAATTGTTCATCATTATTCTGAGCCTTCAAGTAGTAATTATACTGCAAGTTAGGAAGACTTTATTTATTATTAAATGGTAAGATTTCTTGGTACTCGGTTATGCTTAAGGGCATCATAGTCAGACAAAGAATTTGGTTTTTGTGTTTGTTCTTGGTGAGCATTGATATTATCAGGGTGATATCAGAGGATGTTGACTGGACTTCCAGCACATACCTACTATTTTTGCACTTGATCATTAGTGCAGTGAAAACCTTTGGTAGGCATGTCTCACTGAACTGATAAACTACCTTTGAGACTATGCATGTGCGTATTTGTGTGTGTGTGTGTGTGTGTGTGTGTTATTTTTGAGATTATGATATAACTACAGCATTTCTCCTTTTTCTGTCCTTCCTCTAAATCCTCCCACAGACACTCCCCGCTCTCCTTCAAATCTGTGGCCTGTTTTTGTCAGTTCCCGCATGCACATATGTATATACATACATACTCCTAAATATAATGGGCTCACTCTTTAGAATGTCACTTGTCTGAGTGTTTTCAGGCTGATGTTTTGGCATTGAACAACCAATTGGTGTTCTCTTCCCTTGATGACACAGCCTCTCTCCCTCCCAGTTTTACTCTGTCGTCTGTAGTTCTTTGTGTAAAATTAGAGCTTGGGCTTTTCCCTATCCTTTTTGGCATGTCTGTTGTTACCATTTTTGTTTTACCGCATGTTTGGGTGTTTATGAGACTATGGGTGTAGCCTCTGACATTACCAGCAGACACAGTCTCACAGCAAATTCACTTATCCTCTGGCTCTTAAAATCCTTCTGCCTGCCTCTTCTGCAACATTCCCTGAGCCATAGGTGTGGGAGTGTTTTGTAGATTTATCCATTGGGACCAGGTTCCACAACTCTACATTTTATTTGGTTGTAATTTTCTGTAGTTATTTCCATCTGTTGCAAAGAGAGGTTTCTTTTATGAGGGGTAAGGGCTATGCTTATCTGTGGTTATAAAGACAAATGTTCATGGGTTATTGTTAGGAATAATGCTGCTTTAGTAAATTAGTGGTTGTATATTCTCCAATAACTGTGACTGTACTAGCACTGGTAGCTAGGTTTCCAGTACTAGGCATGGCTTCCCTTGTATTGAGTGAGTTTTAACAATTGGAGAGCTATTGTTACATGGTGTGTGTGCCACTTCTGCACCCTTATGGTTTGGGGCTAGACTCCCTGTTGATGTGGTTCTTAGACATCACAGCTAGGTAAGCCTGCTTGGTGCTGTCCTTTGGAAGATGCCGTGGTGCCTCGTTTCTGAAGTGCATGGTGTCTTGAGCAGTAAGGACTTACCTTCTACCTTTGGAAGCAATAAAAGGCAATGACAGTAAATAGACTGTATGTTCTCAGAGTTTTTTGGGCAGCTCTGGCCAACAAGTCAAAAGAGGCCTTCTCATGTCTGGTATTGGGGTTTTTTGTTAGGTGGTCTTTGGCTCTTGAAGGAAACATTGGCAGCCCAGATGAGAAAAGTTTACTAAAACTATATATAAATATCTATACACAGAATTATATGTGTTTTATGGTTTTCTTTTAGGTAAATTGTTAATGGAATGATTCCTATGGCTGTTTGAGACATAGTTATTATTTTACCCATTTCCTTCATTTTTATGTATTTAGTAGTAGTTTTTAATGTTGTAAAACATGAAAAGTTAACATTTGAAACTTTTACATTTCAGTTTATTGACGGTCGACTGGCAAAGCTTAATGCAGGAAGGGGCTTCTCTGATATATTCGAAGAAGAAATCACTTCTGGTGGCTTTTGTGGAGGTAAAGCCAGTTTTGAGTGTGATTATCCATTTTCTAGGTAGCTTCTGATTTTTGTGTCTGATATCTGTATTTTATAAAACAAAATTATTTTCTCCTAAACACACAATTTTTTATGTACAGTTTTTACCTTATGTGAGCTGTGCTATGGGCCTATTTTTGTGATATTAATTATCAAGGCAGGATGGTTGTCTCATAAACTCACAGTTATTGGATCTAGTAATCTCAGTATTATTGATAATAAATAACAGAAATTCAAGGAATTTATATTCTTTATCCATTCCCACCAAATGGTAGTTTCTACTGGAAAGTGATGAGTGATGGCTGTGACTGTGTCTGAGTTTGGAACTGAGGCTCTGTTTGAAATGGTGCAGTGTGATGCAATAGAAAATACTGGAATGCCTGTGTGCACACTTAATGTTTCAGTAAGTGTTATGTTGCAATCTACAATTTTTATCTGTAGACTGTTGTAGGATTAGCATAGTTTTAAGTTTACTATTCCCAAAATAGAATATCTTCCAAATGTAATTATTCAATGTTGCAATTCTCTAGACGAAAAATGAGCCATGAGTTGACAAGCTGTCAGCACATGCTCTACTATGTAGTCCTGGCATGCAGAGAGTTTCCTTGAGACCTCCAGTGTCTTCTTAGTGACCCTCTCAAGGAGGACTTCTGAGTGTACACGGCATGCTGCTCTGTATGTTCTGAGAACTATGTGAACAACATATCTGTCTTCTTTGTGTTGGTGTGTTTATTTTGAGCTCTTTGATAGCCAGGTTTTTAGTCTGTTTTGAATAAGTAGTTACTAGAATTGAGAAAATTAAAAGTAACAAGTACATATCTTCAGGTTTTATACCTTGGTTTTTTTCTTAAATAATACTTACTATTTGCCATAAAGCATAGAAATAAATGGGTGAAGAAGGACTGCGCATTAAGAAAAGAGCAGGTGAGCTTGGTGGCCTTAGGATATCACCTAGCAGCAGGACAGCACCTCACAGGATGCACTGAGCTCGGGAAAGTTAGTGTCTGACTCAGTAAGGAAGCTGACCGTGGGTTCATTCAGCTCCTGTTCCTCAGCTCTTGGGCAGAACTTCAGCTTCAATGGAACTTTTGTGTTAAAATGACGCCTTTCCACTTTTCAACTCAGACAAGCAAAATATTGTCAGCTTATGGACAAATTGCTTGAGGCATCTACTCAGTATTTACATAACTGCTATCTCATTATCTTTATGACCCATGGGGCTGGTAGCTTTTGTAGAATTGAAGATGACATCTTTTGACAGTAATGGGGTAGAGCTGTGATCCTTTTGTACACTTAAATTCTGTGGTAATAACCACTAGTCTAGAAACCACAGAAGGAAAGGACAGATGAAGGCTGCTCCTAGTATATAAGGAGAGCTAATTTCTTTTCTTTTTATTATATATTCACTTAAAATAGTAGTGTTATAGGGAATAGGATGGATATTCACTTTCTATTACAGGAGAATATGATGCTTGCTCGGCACCTGACTTGGAAAGTACTCACCTAATTCCAGTTATTTATTGATTCTTATTATAATTAAAATGGTTTTCAACTCCCGTGTTCTGATCTGAGGGAGCAATTGCTTATGTAAAAGGAAAACCCGTTTCCAAAGTATCAATTTCAGTGAATAAGAAAGTACTCTTAAAAATTTTGCCAGTCAAGTGTTATTTTTATTTGTATTTTAACTTAATAATACATAGAGATTGCTCTTAGAAAAAATAATGGTTGATTCATTAAGATTTGAAAGGGAAAGGATAATAGGAGTTGATCATTTTTTTCTTTTTATCTGGTGGTGTTTTGCCTCTGTTCTTTAGAAAAGACATTGCACCCCTTTGTCAGGCAACTCTACTAAACTTCTTATTTTTCAGAATATTTTAGGAATCCTTTATAGCAGCAGGTTTCCCTGAGGCGTGTTAGAAGTCTTTAGTGTTCCTTATTCCTCCCCATGCTCTCCTCTACTCCGCTCTATACTTAACCCTTCCTGCTCCACCATTTCTTTCTCCCTCTTCTTACTGCCTGTGTTCTAACCCCCTCCCTCCCTTGATATGCACTTGTTCAGCCCTTACTACTTTCCTGAGCCCCATGTGGTAGCAGCCCCCTTTCCTTTAGAAGGTAATTGCTTTTGAAACTAGACAAGGGTGGTCCCTGTGTCTGTTCCACGTTGTTACTAAACAGCCCTAGAGGTGGCATTTCAGCACTGAAGCAACAATGAACCAGGATTTAAAATACCTGATTCTTAATTTTGTTGGTTACTAATGGGGTGGCTCTGTCCAGGCCACAACCAGAGACCTTATCTTTCTCATTGACACTGCCTGTTTTACATACTTTACAGTGGGAAAATTCAGCTTAGAAAATATACAATAGGTGAAAACATCTCATGACTTATAAAGACCTGAATTTATACCTCATAACTTTAAGAAAGACATTTAACTTCCTTCTGTAGCTGTTATGTAGCTTTACCACAACAGCTTTTCCTTGTAGTTAATATATTAGGGTTAATATATTATTCTTGAATCTTAAGTTGTTGCTGTACTGTTCTGTTTTACTTCTGCTTTCTTAAATTCATTTTGGGGAAACAAACACCATATGTTATAATTGTAAATAGTGAATAATTTCTGTGCAGTCGTATGTGAGGAAGATGGTATATATGAACTGATGGAACGTGGTGCACACCTGTGGCTCCAGCACTTGGAGGTGGAAGCAGGACTAGGAGTCAAGAGCATTCTCGGTTTGTAATGAGCAAATGAGCTCCTGTCTTAAAAGTTAATTTAAAACAAGTACAGAGTATATAAATGAAAGATTTGCTTTTGTTGTTAATACATTAAAATGTATTTGGAAACTAATTTGATAGGATAACTTGAACTTTTAAAACATTTACATGGGAAATACATATCAAACCCATAATGTTGTTTGACCCCTGAATTTTCTTCTCCAGTAAAAAGGAACAAATATAACAAGCAGGAGATAAAGTAGTTTCTTGATTTTTCTTTTAAGTGAGGGAAAGATACAAATGATAAAATTAATTCAGAACCAGACACTTTTCAGTGCCCAACTTTTGTTACTATTTCAAAAATAGCAAAACACTCCTAGGGTGAGGTCACAATATCAATTTTGAGCTGATCCCCCTCTGTGTCAGGCGGACTCCTGTTCTAGCGCTGGTTCATAGCAAGGTGATGCCAGTTTTCACATTAGTTACATTGTGCACATGTGTGTGTGCATGCATGCCGCTGCATGTGTGTTGGTCATAGGATAACTGGCAAGATTCGGTTCTTACCTACTACTGTGTGGGTGCTGGGGACCAAACTCAAAGTCTTAGCTATAAGCAGGCTAGTGCCTTTAACATCTTGCTAGCCCTTGATATATTTTCTTTTTAAAACAGATACAACCACATTTTAAAAAAGGAAAAAAAAGAACACACTGAATTTTGAGGGTTTTTGTGCAAAAGTGACTGAGTAGCCATTGAGATTTTATTTTTAATAATGACTTTTTCCCCTTATAATTTGGGGAATTATATAAGTATTGCAAAAATTAAGAAAGTAGTTTAAGATCTAACTGGAGTCAGTTAGTTTGAATGACTATGCAAGACGTATGTGTCTTTTTCTAAGTATTTTTTGGGGGTGGGAGGTTGTTTGTGTGTGTGTGTGTGTGTGTGTGTGTGTGGATGTTTTGGCTATATGTGTGTATGTGCACCACGTTCAGGCTTGGTGCCCATAGAGGCCAGAAGAGGGTGTTAGATCCCTGGATCTAGAATTATAGATAGCTATGAGTCACCATGTGGGTACTGGGAAGTGATCCTGGGTCTTCTGCAAGAACTGTTGTTAACTGCTGAGCCATCTCTTCAACACCTGATGTGTTTTTGTTTAGGCTAATAATATTTCATTGACAAAATAATGTCATTTGCAAGTGAATCTGTTTTAGCAGTTTTTGGTGTATGTTTGCTTATCTCTGGGGTCTGTGTGGATACCATACATGTGACTGAGGAGGCCAAAAGACAACCTTAGACATTACTCCTTACTCGCCATTTACCCTGATGTTTGAGGCAGGCTCCTTCCAGCCTCTTGCAGAAGAATGTCTCTGTGTCTACCATCCCAGCACTAAAAATAAATGTGTGTACCACCACATCTGGCTTTTTATTTGGAATTAACTCAGGTTCTCATGTTTACACAACAAGTATTTTACCCAGTGAACATCTCTCTAGCCTGAACTGTCAGATTTTGTTAGAAGTAAGTTTGTTAGATCAGCTTGTTCATAACCATGACATTGCTTTCTTCATATTTCCTTCGAGAAATACTTTTTATATTTAGGAAGTTAGAAAATGTTTTCAGAGATAAAAGTGTCATTTAGTTACATTAAAAAACAAGTACCTATTAATGTACATTACTATTTAAAAAATACAAAACAATCTTTTTTATCTTTAGGGTTTTCTGCATTTTTCCGTTTCCCTCCTCCTTAATTCTTCTCCGTACTTGAAATGTTTTAAGTGAACCTAATTGTATAAAACATAGTTTTTAAAACAATAGATATGACACTTTGAAAAATTAATTTTAAATGCATAGACATGTTGAATTTCAAGAGGTTACATTTCTGTTGAGAAGTAGTATAAAAATGAGAGAACACCGGGGATGAAGGGTGGAATGCAGGGCCAGGCTGGTGCCTTAGTCATGGCTGTGCCCCTTCCTCCAGCCCTAGTCTCGCTTCTACAGCAGGGCCGGTCAGGCGGCTGCTGTGCCGCTGCTAGGCGGACTGTGGTTTCCAGGCTTGCCTTTTACAGCTGTTGTTGGCATCTAATTTTTATGTGTTCCAGGGAGCCCACGGTCATATCAACAGTGGGTGCATACAGTCAAGGTAAGCACACGCTTTTTGTTTCTTTCTTTTTCACTCAAGAAAGTGAGGAGAAATGTTCAAAAAAAGTTTTCTGGCTGTATTTAACACTGTTTAATTTGAAATGTGTATATTTATCACACTTTCAATCTTTTTGTTTATAGTTTGTTGATAATTATAAAGGAAATTTAAAATGAAAATGGTTAGTTCAGAAGTAAAAGTCTTATTCAAAGCCAATGTTTGCCTGTGTTTTGGATTATACCTCAGAGCACCAGTGTGCTGATTAGTTTCTGACAGCATGACACAATTAGGAGGAGGGAGCCTCAACTAAGGAAATACCTGTATCATATTGGCCTGTGGACATGGCTTTATGACATTTTTTTGATTGATGATTGATGTAGCAACCCACTTTGAGGAATGCTACCCTAGGCAGGTGATCCTGGGAGGTTTAAAAAAGGTAGCTGAATATGAGCTACCTTTATATGTTCAAATATGGAAGGAAACCAGCAAGCAGCATCCCCCCCTTCAGGTTCCTGCTTGAACTCCTGCCCTGGCTTCCATTGATGATGGACTCTAACTTGTATGACGTAATAACTTCTTTTCTCCTGAAATTGATTCTCATCAGTGTCACAGCAAGAGAAATATAACAAAGAGCCAGGGTACAGTGGTAGGATTTGATGGAGATTTTATTGGATAACAAAGTTTTGTTAGTATGTTTTTTTTTAACATGAAAAAATAATGTCCCATAGATTGAGTCTTTATTGCCCAACATCAAACCAGCTGATAATCATCATGTTCTCTTTATTGAGAAACTTCAAGTTTATATTCAGTATTGTCCATATTATTTTTCTATTTAAACTTCAGTTATGAAATTACTCTTGAGTGATGCTTTATACCAACTAAAAGAGCAGAATAGAATATTTAAACCTTGTCTTAAATTATTATAAAATGTAAAATCTTAAAAACATTGGGCATGCTTTTATGGGTCTTTAACTTACAATTATTTTCTGTATTACCAACAATACTTCATTTCTTCAGGACAGTTTGCTCACAGGACTTTAAAAAAGAATGTTTCTCTTCTTTCAGAAAGGAGGTGCATTGTTCAACACAGCAGTGACCAAGGCAACTCCTGCAGTGCGAACTGCGTACCGATTCGTAAGTTTCTCTCTGGATTTCAGACTTTTGTTGATAAAATTACACATGCATGCGAATTACACAAACATGCATGCGTGTTTGTATTTGTTTTCTTTTTATTTAGTTAAGGTCAGTCTGTAATTACTTTTTTCTATGCTTTTTTGAGAATTTTCTATATGAGTATTGATTGTATTTATGTCACTCTCCTCCTCCCTCTAGTTCGTCTGGTGTCACTCTCCTCAAATTCATGTCTTCCTCTTCTTAAAATGTAATTGTTAGATATATGCATATGTATCTATGTTTATTTAAGTATATATGTATATAAGTTATAAATACAACCTGATGAGCCTAGTTAGTGTTGCTCGTGTATATAGGGATAAATTCTTGGGGTTGGCTAACCCATCAGGCACCTCATTCCCAGTGAAGACAGATTCTGTCCCTCTCTGAGCTGCTGCTAATTGCTAGTAACCCTTTCTCTATAAATCAAGCCCTGTGAGAATTTTCCCATTTATATGACAGATCAATTGGTGTAGTCATTTCTGTAGATCATGTTTAGTCAGCCATATTGTTGAGATGTGCTGGCGCAGCTTCCCTGTCGCATATGGAAGGTTCTGTCCTGCAACAGACGCCCTCTTCTGGCCCTTTGGCTCTTGTGCTTCTTCCATCTTCTCTGCACCTCTGCTGCAGGGTTATGTTGCAGACTTATCAGTGGGGCTGAACAGCCTAAGTCAGCTGTTCTCTGTGTTGTGGCCAGTTGTGGCTTCATAAGTTTGAGCAGGGTCTCCCACTAGAGTCTTGGACTCATCATTGGGCTAGGTTGGGTGAGGTTAGCAAACCTCATGAATCTGCCCACCTCTGCCTTCCCAGCACTCTGACACAAGTGCAGCCTCATGCCCAGCCTCTTCCTTGGTTCTGGTGATGGAATGCAGATCTTCATGCCAGTGTGGCAAGTGCTTTTCCATCTGGGCTGCCGCCACAGATGTGCTTTCTATTTTTTAAATAAGATTTACAAAATGTTTAGAGTACATATTGAACAAAATAGTCTGTTATTAAAATAATATTATATAGAAAGATATTTCCTTTATATAATCTAAAAATATGCCCTTGTTTTATTTCAAAGTTATCAACCAAATATTAGCAAATTTTGAAGCAATCTACAATGAGATGCTAGTTGGAAAACTGGATTAATTCCTACACTATATCTTAAATGTTCCTTGTTTGCTTGAGGAGAAAATAAGCAGTACAGTGTGTGGTAATATCTGTTCACTAGAAGATGCTTTAACTCTCCATGTTTCTTCAGAGATTCTTTTTGACTTAGAGAAAGAATAACAGTAACATTTATTCTTTACTGAACTGTGACACTGCTTCACCTCTGAGAATTAGTTCAGGTCTATATTTCACTAGTTTTCTTCCCACTCTCATGCTCCCCCAAAAAGAAGTGGAGCCCTTCCTTTGCTCCTGTAAGAACTGCAGTATTCATTTCAACACTTATGTCATCTAAACATGTTGATCTCAAGACGATGAGGTCCTGGGGGACAGGTAATGGACTAGTATTCAGTGAGACCTTTTAAAACTAATGGTTAAGTGTATTTTGTGTTTCTGAAAGCTTCCAGGGCAGTTGTGATTTCATAAAACTTCATCCTCAAGTGCATTCTCAGTAAAATATTTGTACAATTCATGTAATAATAATTAAACTTTAATAAATGTTTAGGACTAGTGATAGTGACTTAAAAGTGTGTCATGCTCCCTGAGGGAGGAGCAGCCTTGCTAGGCTACAAAGAAGGACATTGCAGCCAGTCTTGATGAGACCTGATAAGCTAGGGTCAGATGGAAGGGGAGGAGGACTTCCCCTATCAGTGGACTTAAGAGAGGGGCAGGGAGAAGATGAGGGATGGAGGGTGGGATTGGGAAGAAATGAGGGAGGGGGCTACAGCTGGGATACAAAGTAAATAAACTAAAATTAATATAAAAAGTGTGTTATTAGTCACCCTTTGTATTGTAAATAAATCCTTTAAGAGTTACATTTTTATAGCAGGGAGGCTAATCTACAGAGTTGCTTCAAAAACAGCTCTGATGTTCGGAATTGTCTAAAATCTTGTAACACTAAAGTGTAAAGAAGTAATAGTTTGCTTTATAAATGTCAGTCTTTCACTTGTTTGGTTTTCTTATAATTTTATTGGGAAGCCTTTCAGTATCCACCACTGCCCCAGGATTGGTGTAAGTATTCACCTGAAGGAGGGTTTCCCACAAGGCAATGACACAGCCTCTGAGAACAAACTCAGACTGAGCTTCCTTTCTCACAAGCAAATCTGTAAATTCTTTAAATGCAACGCAGCAACAATTAACTTCAACTACCACTGGTCCTCTTGATGATGAGCTCCTAATCAGTTTCCTTAGGATTCCACTGTTGTATTGTTCTTCCAAATATATGTTTATCGCTACTTTCATTCACTTCTTTTCATTAAAGTAGTAATAAAGCACACATGGTCAGTGTCTCAGTATGGAAAGTCTGATCACTCAAATCGTGCATTGTTTTACTTTGAATTTTCTCTGCAAGGCTGTAATATCTTTGCAAACTAAAAATTAAACTCCTGAAGGATTATTTCTTCAAGTAATTTCTGGCAAATTCAGGTCTTCAGAATATACTTCATTTACTTGTGATTATATCAAGAGGTTTGAAGACACGAATAAATCATTTTGTGTCATATTTTTAACCAAAGCTTATCCTTGTGCAATGTCCATATTTTGAGACTTGAGTGCTTGACTGTATGTCAGTAGTACTCTGGGCTTTACACTGGTTAATAGGGAAAGCTCCTTTTCCTCAGGGAACTTGAGAGTCATATTTTGACTCCCCTCAAAAACAGCTTGGAGGAGCAGCACAGGTTAGTGGGAACAAAGGCTTTGGGATTGACGTCCAGACTGTGTGTCTGTGATAAGACTAATGCCGCCCTCTTTTTGGTGAGGTTTAAAAATTGGTGTATTTTAAAAACATTGTTTTGTCCTTCCTCCTTGAAAAGAGGAGATATTAGACTTCACAACTAAATATAATCTGCATTTGCATCTAGACTATATAGACTTGATTTGCTGGCTCACTGTCCTGTTTTGTAAGGTGTCTTGATAACAGTGCAGTCTTGGAGTTGTGACAACAAACTGCAGTGTTTGTAAGCATGCAGTCAGAAAACAAAAAAATGAGGCTTCCTTTCCTCTGTTTTCACCGGGAACACTATGGGTAGAAATCTCCCGTGCAACAAAGACCCCACCATTATGAAGCTTCCCGTTTCCCTAAGTTGGACCCCACAATTCATAGCCAGACTGGAGACACTCAACTGTGAGGCCAAAACCCAGAGGTAGCATGAAACTGTTCAATGACTTTTAGTTTTTGGTGGAAAAATCTACGTGTGAAATAGCCACACCCCAAAGATGCCAGTGCTAGTAAAATCTGTCTGAAAAAGCACTTTAATAACATTCTCTAAAATAGCTTCAATTCCTGAAGCTTATACATTTGCCCAAATAACTTGATGGTGTGATTCTTTTGTCCATCTCTCATTGGTCACAATTTTAAATTAATAATAACCATTAGGTATTCAATTGATTCCAGGCTGAATGTTAACCTTTCTGTGTTGGTATATAATACAGACTGACCCTTTTAACCAGCAAATTTAACCTTAATAAAATGGTAAGTAGGTGGCATCCCCAAAATAGTGTTAGGATATAATTTCTCTTTTAAGTAATATGGATAGTTAGCAATTCTTATTAGAGATAATTATATATGTCTATATATTTACTAAATGATACTAAATGCAAAGCTCAGTACACTTATTCTCACTTTCTAGGCAAAGAGTCATGCCAGACTGGGAATAAAAGAAGTCAAGAGTAGGCTGAAACACAAGGTGTGTCCATCTTATGGTCTTCTTACTTAACCTGATTTTGTATGAGTTTGAAGCCCCTGCTCTACAAACTGTATGAGATTAATGTTTTAAAGGTTTTTGAAATACGCTTTTCCTTTATTCAAGAAATTGTTTTTTATCACAAGCTCTGACAGCTATCTCTATACTATTCAGTATGTATCTACTGAATAATCTCTTTTTTGTTTGTATATTTTATCACAGAAAGTAGAGATCTTCAAAGATACTGTTAACTGGATGTATGTCTTCATAAAATTGATTGCCTTTATGGTACAATTGAAGATCTTGCTTCAAAATGACCATTTAAAAAAAAAACATCTTGATTGGAATTAATCAAGAAATGCCATCATTTGGTTTTACAAGTTCATTTAAATGGTCGTTAGTACATTGAAGAATGTTCCTAATTTATAAAAGATCACCTATGACAATTTGATTTTGAATATGAATATGGCAGGTATCATGTGAATGCCTATATAACAATATGTGTTTGGTTTAATTATAAATTACATCTTTGCAATTTTATTAACAATTATGTTTTGAATTTTTACTTTTGAAGAAAACAAACCACTTAAAAATCTTCCATTTTAGTAATGATGAACATTTATCTTCATATAAATTTTATTTCAACTAGTCAAAGTATAGATTATTTTTGAAATTATTAAATTAAGTAATTATTGAAATTATTAAATCATACCATAGAAAATATTTTTTTCCTTAGCTTATTCTTTAAAATTATAGCCAAAATGTTATTGTTTTCTTTGGATGTTTCACAGATAGCTTATTAATCAAATAACATTAGCTAAAAAATAGAGTACTGTAAAATAATTCTACTTTTCTTCATGTGTAGGACAATGAGGAAGATCATGGGACCTGTTCTGGTTTGGTACAGTACACACCAGTTTATATGTTACACAATGAAAAGGGAGATGACAGAGAGAAGCATAAGCTTTCCCAGGTAAGGATGCTTGCCCCTGTGCCACAAAATTACATAAATTCAGCAGATTCCTTATGGACCATTACTATCGGTATAGGAAAATGAACATTAGTGATCGGGCATTGCGGGTATTGGATTCAGGACTGTCCCTAATCTTAGAATTCCATCTTGATATAGACATGGAACATCTCAAGCATATTCTGGATAACATCACATTTAAAACCTACGCTTATTATACTGTTTATTAAAATGTTGGCTAAATTTACCACTGGACTCTGTGTAAGCTGCCTAAAGAATTAATTTGGTGTTAGGACAATTAATGTCCACAAGATATCTCAGTGTGTATGTACTATATGTACACCAAAAAAGTCCAAATATGAAACAGTGCTGGTCTCAAGCCTTTTACATACAGGATATTTAACTTGTGTTTTGTCATGTTTTCAAAGAGTTTATACTCCAGTGAGTCTGAGAGACAGTTCAGTCTGTGATTATGTGAAGTGACAAGGAACATCAATAATAGACTCCCTTTGCCGTGAACATAAAATGAAATCCAGACAAAATTAAAACAATATAGGAAATCTAAGGATGAATTACTGTATAGATGATCCTTAACTTACGATGGGGTGACTCTTGACAGACCATGAGAAGGTGTTCATATTGTAACTGAAAATGCCTTAAAGACACTCAACTTATTGCGTATCATAACTAAGAAGCTCTGGACACCATTGGGTTGTTCCCGTTGTGGCATCATGTCTGACTGGAGGATCTGAGTCCCCGCACTAACCAGAATCAAGGAGTAGCCAAGAACAACTCAAAAGTTGAAAGATCGTTTTTACCTAAAATATATTGCTTTTCTACATAAAAGGTCTTAAAGCCAAACCATCATAGCTTGGTGACTGTATATCTGGTTTTTTAGACTTAGCTATTTTATTTGCTGTAATTAAATATTATATAAAGCTTCTGTTCAAATGCTGATATCACTAAAAATACTGTTCCAATTGGGAAAGTGTTTAGAAAAATAGCAGTGTAATCTTTTATTTTGTAGTTACAGTTGGCTGCCAAAGGTTTTAACCAATTAAACCTTCCATATAAAATTGCAGTTTATTACTCTTCTTAACAGTGTATCAAAGCAAATATTAAGAAACGTAACCAATCCTTTGGCAGAGTGCAGAGAATCATATGAAAGAAGGGGGAGTTAGTATGACCTGGAGAGGTCAGCAGCTCCGCAAGAACCAAATACATCAGGGCACAGGGGTCTTTTATGAGACTGTCTCTCCAACCAAGGACCATGTATGGTTATAACCTAGAACCCCTGCTTGTATGTAGCAAATGGTAGCTCAATTCCCAAGTGGTTATACTAGTAAGGGGAACAGAAACTATTTTGTACATGAACTCAATGGCTGGCTCTTCGACCTCCCTGCCCCCCGAGGGAGGAGCAGCCTTGCTAGGCCACAGAAGAGTACATTGCAGCCATTCCCGAAGAGACCTGATAAGCTAGAGTTAGATTGAAGGGGAGGAGGTCCTCCTCTATCAGTGGACTTGGAAAGGTGCAGGGAGGAGATCAGGGAGGGAAGAGGGGAATAAGAAGGGAATGCGGGAGGGGGCTATGGCTGGGATACAAAGTACATAACCTGTGATTAATATAAAAAACAAACAAAAAAAGAAATCAGCTTCAGACTCAAATGTAGAGTGTCTACAAAGCTTCTTTTATGAATGCTGTCAAGGTTGACAGCCTGGCTGATCATAGCATTTGTCTGTAGCTCATACTAGAATAGAGGCAGATAAGGAGCCATACCTTAAGGAAGGAGGGCTTTATTTGGCTCACAGTTTGAGGGTGCAGTCCGCTGTGGCAGGAGACTCCGTATGGCAGGTGTTTGAAGCGGCTGGTAGCATGCCATGCACTGCTAGGAAAACAGAGTGAGAAGGATGTGCTCAGATGTGCTCTTCCCTTCTGGTTCACTCTGGGGTCACAGCCCATTGAATGCTGTTACCTACCATTCTAGAAAATGTAATAATATAGAAAATCCTCATAGATACATGCAGAAGTTATTTCCACGGGGTTCTAAATTCTATCGTTGTGTAAATCAAGATGAACCATTTCAATCCCAGATTTGGTCATCTTGACAAGCAGGTCACTTTCAAAGCTTTCTCCCTTTTGCCCGCATAGGCTCATGGCTCTCCCATAATCCAAAATGCAGTACAGCATCAGAAGTCCCCAGAGTCTTTAGCGACCCCATGCTGTTTAAAACTCCAGAGTCCAGCTCTCCTCTGAGACTCACGTGTCTAAGAGAACTCCTTCTGTTAATATTCAATTTTTATAACAGCATATGACATTTCTGTTATAATTTACTAATTTCTGTTTTTGCATGTTTCATGTTAATTTCTAGAAATCGATTTTTTTCATTTCTATGCTTAAGGAATAAAACGTTTTTATATACATGGCAAAATGATTACATTGAACAAATTAACATATCCATTACCTTCTCAGGGAACTTTTTGTGGCACATAAGAGCACATTAAACCCACATTTATCAATTTCTCAGTATATAATACATTGGAGTTAACTGTGATCCTTTCCAGTACATCTGATGGAAAAATTAGTACAGAGCCAGGTCTGACTTTCTTGAAAAAGGAACCTCCTTTTTTTTTTCTTATTTGCTTTTAACATTGCGTAAAATAAAATATCTCTTTTAATTGATAATAACATTTTTTAATTGATAATAACATCATACACCATTTTCCTAGGCTGCTATAGGAATTATCAGTGTGAATAAAATAGCTTCATAAATAAAGTATGATAGGCACTCTACAATTGGTAGCTGTTCATGTGTACACATGTGTCCTGAGTGCCAGGTCCTTGGTAACAATGGCCCTGTTTGAGTCTCTTCTCTTGTGTGAAGTTTCTGTCCTTAGCCACTAAGCAGCACTGTGTCACAAAGGTAGCAGGTAACCCTCTTCATTCTGAGTGGGCAGCTGACTGCTGACTTTAGCATAGATTACAAGAGCTTGTTTTATGAATAAACCTCTTGTCTATAACTTTGTAAGATGGTGTTTGTTTTTTTGTTAGCTGCATTAAGAAATGACTTTGAATGAACTTGACTCTTCCTACTGTGAGTCCATTTAATTATCAGACACTGACCCAGGTGTGGAAAAAATATAGCTTTTTCAGTTTCTACCAAGACTTGCCAATGAAAGACTTTGTTTTTCATTCATCTTTCAGAATATTAAATGAAATTGTGATCATTTGAATTATAAGAATGTTGTCTTTAACATAAGCAAAATCTACAGTGTGGATGCTATGGGAGATGAATTTAAATATGTCTGTCCCATTACTTTGCTTGTCTTAGGAATAGACTGTGAATCTATAATCCTCCCCCAACAAACAGTAATTTGTGTGCTGGTCTGCTAATTAGTATGGCTATTTTCTGTTTTGTTGATGAGGCTTAAATAAATGTCAAGGGTACAGCCATGAAGAGCTCCCAATTAGGCTTCACATTTGTAAAACCCAGCCCTTTCCCTTCTGTGTGGAGATGACAGTTCTAACAGCCGCCCTAGCCTAACAGGACTCCAGGGAGAGGATCCTTCTCTGATTTTATTGAAAGTAGGGCCAGTTTGGGCCAGTGAGAATACTGCCACCGGTCACGGTGCAGAGCAGTTTTAATCCCATGTACTTACCTTCTTTTGTCAATTTTATATTAACAGAATCCTGAGGAGTTAGTGAACAATATTATCCCATTAATTCTAATTTTGTCACATGAAATTGTCTAAAATGTAATAGAAAATTTTAAGAATAGAGAAAAATTTCTTTCAATAATAAATTTTAGACTCTGAGCCTGAGCTAGGATCTGCTAGGATATTTACTATTCTTGGCTTAGTCCAGCAATCTGTGTGTGTGTGTGTGTGTGTGTCTGTCTGTCTGTCTCTGTCTCTCACACATACACACACAACACTTGGCTAACTAGACTAGTGAACAAGAGTAAGAGCTTAGCCATATCACGAGGCAGCATTAACAGATGGATGGCCCTAAGCAAGGCATTTCACTGTGACCAAATCTCATGGAAGAGGAGGACTGAGGATGCTTTTTGTTACTGAGCCTGATTAAAACCCTGGCATACATATCACTTTTAACTGTTTCACGCCTAGGACAAACGCCAATCCACTAGAGTTTCTCCTTTCTACCATCTAGACTGTTTACATAAGTCTGCAGGGAAGACTGGCCTCTCCTTTGCAGTGTGCTGTCACACAGTGTGCTTGACGAGGAATGCTCACTAGGAATGGAGTCAGGACTTTGTACAGTGCTCACGAGTGGAACAATGTGCTACTGTACACTAGTAATTTGAAATGAGAACAGTTCTTTCTTATATAAGTGATGAGGATATTTTCATTATAAAATGTGATTAATAAGATTTGTTTATATACTCATGCTCATTTAAAATGAAATTTTGGTGTTTCTGTGTTTCTTTTTAAGTTAGATTGTTTATAAAGTATTCTAACAGAATTGAGTAGCTATTACAAGTTTATAAGTAGTATACTTTTTAAGTAAATTTTTATTTTTTTACATTAATTACATTTTATTCACTTTGTATCCCATCTGTAACCCCCTCCCTTCCCAATCCTCCCTTCTCTCCCTCATCTGCTCTCATGCCACTTTCCAAGTCCACTGATAGGGGAGGCCCTCCTCCCCTTCCATCTTGACCCTAGCTTCTCAGGTCTCATCAGTGGCGGCATTGTCCTCCTCGGTGGCCTGGCAAGGCTGCTCCCCCTCTAGGGGGAGGTGATCAAAGAGCCAGCCACAGAGTTCATGTCAGAGAATGTCCCGGTTCCCCTTACCAGGGAACCCACTTGGGTCCTGAGCTGCCATGGGCTACATCCCAGCAGAGGTTCTAGGTTATCTCCATGCATGGCCCTTGGTTGGAGTATCTGTAGTATACTTTTATCTTTTGCAAATATGCCCTGAAGGTAGGTGTGTGTGTGTGTGCGCGCGCGTGCGTACATTTTTGGCTCACAGAGTCTTTTAAGCAAATTATGTCATAGCCACAGTTCAGTATATGGTGATATAAAAAAAATCCCACCATGTTAGCATACTCAATGAATATGATAAGCAGATAGTTTATGTTTTATAGATACTTAATGTATGTTTTCCATACTACAAATGTAATTTAAAAACAATTTAAAATACAAAGACTTAGATGCTTGTTAATTATGTAGCTCATAAGAAAAATAAAAATGCCAGACACACCTATGAATTTGTGTGTAGTTCATGGTAATGTTTTAATGGCAAAGTTTTCTTTCTAAGTTGAGTCAATTCTAAAGCAAAATATAATTGTAATAAATGGTAGCGCTTCTGTTGAAGTGACATAGGAAGTGTCAAACAGTGGTATGGTTGCCGCTTGTAGTGAAACGCACTAGAGAAGTCGCAAGTTAAAGGCCAGTCTGTTACATAGCATGATTCTGTGTAAAAAAACAGTGAGAGAGTTAGACAGAGGGAAATAGCCACTTGCTTCTCCTGAAGACAAAAGTGATTGTAAATAACAAGTCAAGAACGATTATTTCTGTTGGTGTGGGTTAGAGGAGGGATATGGCAAGTAATTATTAAGAATACTTGGTTTTATAAAATATTTACGTAAGAAATAACAATGTTATTACTTTTACAGTTTGAAGTTATAATTATATCATTTCCACTATCTCTTTCCTCTCCCTTCAAGTCTTCCCACACACCCCTACTACTCTCCTTCAGGTTTATGGTCTCTTTTCACTAATTGTTGTTATATACATATGTGTATATACATATTCTCCTAAATAAAAGCTCCTTAGTCTGTATATTTTTACTCATACATATGTTTTCAAGGCTGGCCACCTGGTATTGATAAAAGTTGGTATACTTTTCCCTGGAAAAGCCTATTTCTCCCACTCAGCATTCTTTACTTGCCTGTGGTTCTTTGTGTCGAGAACTCTTTCTCCTATCTATGTTAGCCATGTCTGCTGTGGTCCCTGATCAGCTTGTAGTTAGGCAGTCACAGTAGGTGAGACTTTCTGGGTGTAACATCTAATATTACTCGTAGACACAATCTCACAGCAAACCATCCAAATCTTTGACACTTACAATCTTTCTGCCTCCTGTTCTGTAGTGTTTCCTGAGCCTTAGGTGCTGAATAGTTTTGTAGATATAGCCCATTGGAACTGGGCCCCACAATGCTACATTTTGATTGGTTGTGGTTTTCTGTAATGGTTTCATCTGTTGCAAGGTGAAGGTTCCTTGATGAGGAATGAGGACTATACATATGTGTGGTATAAAAACAATATTTAGAATGTAGTTGGAATTTATGTAGATTTAATAAAGTGGTTGTAGGATCTCCTTCAAGATTCATGACTTCGCTAGTCCTGGATTGGTGGCTAGGTTTCCAGTACCAGCCATGGTTTCCCCTATTGAACAGGACTTATTTCAAATAATGCTAACAAACCATGAGAAGCAATCATTCTGAATTTTATGTTTGTTTTGGCTCAATACTGAAGACACTATTAAGGTAAATTTCTGGTTGAAATAATAGGAAAATCTGTTAAGAAAATTCAAAGGATGAAACTGTTTTGAACTAAGTTAGGAGAACGTAAGCGTAAGAAGTATTGTCTAAATAAAAACACATTAAAGCAGCATGTATCCCAGAGTCTCTTCACGTTGGATTTAACCTAATTTATTCTAATGTTAGTAATTTATACAGTTGATTTTCTGATGAAATATACAGGTACCATGTCGTTAATTAGAAAGAAGTTATTTTCTCTGTTGGAACAGTATTTCAAACAATTCAGATTTGATTTTATTTAAAATTGTTTCAAAAGGAAACAAGCGGCTTACATGTGCGCCCTCTAGTGGATGTTGTGTGATGCCAAACACTGAAGCAGTTAAGCTGTCATATATTGTCCAATACCACTGAGAGACAGTAGGCCTGTCAGTAATACTGTGGGATTTAACGTAATAAATTTATCTCTGCAGAACAATGCATGGTATATTAGAAAGCATACAATGGAAAAGAATCATATATGTAAATGTAATATATAATTTGAAAAACTTTAAAGTTTAAATTTTAATGTTATAAATTTACTCTTCAGTTTAATTTACCACAAATAACTATTATATACTCTTGAAACAAAGACAAAATGTACTCTTTTCCACTTATTAAATACAGTTAATGAGTATTGCCATTTTAGAGATTATATAGAAACATGGAAAATTTTTTCCTCAGTTTTCTTTGCTTCAACTTAAGTTTTTTCCCCTATTACCTTTTTTATCTCTAAGGGTTCTGATCAAATTAACAACATTTCTCTATTTTGGAAATACCCATATTCTATACACAGTACTTATTTCTCTCAAGAATCTTAGGATAAGGAAATGGTGCTTCTCCTGCCTGTTTGTGTTTTGTGTTGTTTTGTTTTGTTTTGTTTTTGTAGAGCACTGCTTTGAAGTTTCTCAAAGATCAGTGCTGGTGTTGATGGGGGGAAAAGCCAGTCCGTTCCTTATAGTTGCTCTTCCCACTGTCCATCAGGATCTTCAGCTAGATTGCCATTTCGTAAAGGATCACTAATTTATTCTTCTTCAATAAGGTATTTAACACTTAAGCATATTGTTCTAACTAGAAATTTTTTGCATCAAAACATTAACTGTAAAACTACTGGCAAAATTTGTGTTTTCAAATGTTAAAGACCAAAAAGGTACTGGGATTTCAAACAGAGTTGATTATCACTCAGCGTATAAACAGCCCTTAAAAGCTGGCTTAGAAATAGCCAGCTTGACAGCATGTTGCAAGTGCCCATGCAGATGAGTGTGGGTCCTGTGAGTGCGGGCCCTCTCATGCCCATCAGCACTCTGTAGAGATAGGCTCCTGAAGTATTGCCATTGGGCAGCTTTCTAGATCGTCTCTGAAAGACAAGGAAGAATGACTCCTAAAGCACTCTGTTTATGGGAAGAATACTTTGCCAAACCAGGGGCCAGTTCTGTTTTCTTGCATTCTGTTAACTCTAAAGCGTAATGATTTTTAAGTTAAAAAATAAAAGAAAACTAGAACAGAGTCCAACTAAATTAAAATGAGCCTCTGTTAATGCAGTGGGCGTTCAATGTGGACAGAGTGGACGTACTGTGTGGAGAGTCCCATTCAACTGTCTGGCTATCAGTTCATGGCTTTCTCAGGCCGAGTGTCTCCTCAGGAACTCTGGTGTTGTTAAACTAGCCGATTGCTTTGAAGATCACTTGCTTCCTTTTCAGTTCTTAAGGACCGATATTAACATACACAGGAAGACTCCTTTGCAAATTTTTATATTCAGTCTCCATATTCACTTTCTGCCTCATCAGCCTTGCTTGTCAGTTAAGAGGTAACAGAAAGATCTGAGGCCTTATAGTGTGACAAACCCAGACAAGAACACCAGCTCTGTCCTATGGATCGTTTGTGAACATAAACATCCTTATTAACCTCTTTAAGCCTGATGAGCTGTAGAATGATGGTTAATCATGGCCACCTCCATGGATTATAATGAAAATTAGAGTTTTGTTACACATTTTGCTTCTAGTATTCACTACACTCCACTTCATATTAGGTGATATTTTCCCATTTTATTTTTAGTAACAATCCACTACCACTATACAAACACACACACATAGAGATGATCTTTTTTTTTTCCTATTAATTTTGCTTGGGTCTTTTTAAATTTTTTCCATTTTTGCTATCCATTTGCTCATGCATTGTTTGTCTGTTCAATAATATTCCATAATTCTTAATTGAATGCTAGATTTTATGAATAGAGTACATTAATGTTTGCGTCCAAAAGTGAGCATGCTGTTTCTTTCATAATGATATTGTTACAAAGGGTGTATCTCTCTGGAATTAGATTGTTATTGATAATCATATTAGTGGGATGCTATTATCTTTGTTTTTGTAGAATACTTCTGGAGAATGTTCTAAGTTCTCTCAGTTCTCCTGATTTATCCTAAGCTTTCCCCAGTCCTTGTCTACCTGAGCCACATGGCGCCAGGGATGTACTTGGTTCTGGCCTGTGGCTATTCTCTGCTATGGTATATCTTTAGTTTTAGGCAAAACATGTCCCTGTACCTTCACTGTGAGCCTTTTAGCAGCTCTGTTAGTTCATCTCTGTCCTTGTGACAAGGAAACAATTTAAAAGGAAAGGTTTATTTTAGCTCATCGCCTCAGAGATCCATTCACCCACTGCCATTGCTTTGGACTCATAGAAGGCAGAGTATCATGACAGCAAATGAGTCGGGAAGCCGAAGATAAGCCCTTCACAGATCATGTCCCTGGTGACTTCCTTCCTCCCACCAAGCCTTACCAACTGAAATTTCCAGCACGACCCCCACAAAGCACCTAAAACCTGGCCATGTTTCAACACATGGGTTTTCAGAGGTCATTCCTTTTCAAACTGTGGCACATGAGCTTCTTTATATCATTATTTTTCTTGTGGGGGGAATTTCTTGGCCCTCTCCCCAGTAGAATAGATGTGGGCTTGGTGTCAGTGTGGGGTCCTTCACACCAGGAGAGAATTTGCTTCTTTACTTCCTCTCACAGTCTTGGGAAGGCTTTAGTTTTCTATGAAGTAAAGGTGTAGAAAAGTGTGTGAGTGTCATGGTCACGCCACAGAGCAGTCTCTCTGCTCTCCTGAGCTACCACAGAGTCTTTCCAGTCTGTCCTACCCGCATTTTCGTTAGCTTTAAGTAAAGTTACAGGAATGTGGGTAGGAAAGAGCCAGGGACTGCAAACACTCCAACCCTTCCTGTCTTGGAGATTCATAGCCACTCTAAATTGACAGGATAGCCCTTGCATGTCCTTTGCATAGTGTTTCATTAAACTCTCAGCAGCTAACCTTCTTAAGTGGAAGCTCTTTGCCGTTTTCTTTGCCAAGGCTTTCTGATAAATGAAGCTCAGTTTACTTGGTACTGCAAGTCTTGTCTCTTTCATGGATTCAAAAGTAATTATGATTTAGTTTTTAGGTTATCTAGTCTTTGTCTTAGTTAAAGTGGAAGTGTCATTCTCCTGAAGCTTTCTGCACCCAAAAGGAAGTAGAATTGGAAGCAAAAGGAACTAAAATTTAAGATTCTCAGTCCCAGGCCTGTAAGATAGCGATGTTGTTAGGATGTAATGCTGCTGTTACAAGGAAGCACACAGACGGTGACAGATAAACGTAGAGAACGTACAGAAAGCTCACAAAGGTTGTGAGATCAGTGTAGGCAGAAGATGGCGGAATCCTTGTATTTTCAGGACCCTGTCAGCATCTTCACTGCTGACCTCGACCCATAGCACTCCTCTTCTCAGGATTGGGTTGTCATGCTTTCTAAAGACCTTGGCTTTTTACCCAGTAACAACAGACATCAGTAGCACAAGTCATTCGGCCTCACCAACCGTGTGTCGTGTTAGTCCTTACGCCGTGTGTGCTGGAAGGCTCCTCGGGCCTCAGTGCTACTGTCCTGCCTCAACGAGGCCTGTCTTCCGGGAGTGCTGGCTTCTCCAGCTGCTGGCACAGTCCCTTTGTTAAATGGGTTGAGGCCTGTCGTTTGCAGGCAGTCTTCCTCTCTGCAGGCACTTTCCTCAGGCCCCTCAGGATACTATGGTTATAATAGAAATGGCAAGCCATTACCCAGCTGTAGTCCTAGCCCTCTGGAGACAGAGACAGGACTGTGAAGCCAAGGGCGGTCAGGCTGAAGTAAGTCTGTCTCAGAATGTTACATATGCCATCAGAATCTCAAGTTTGGGAACACCAAACAAGTTGTTGCTGTTTCATCTGCTTTTGTCCATCCTATCCCTCCACATTCTCTAGCCTGCACCCACCCTCCACACACACCCCTACCCTGTAAAAACTTAAGTTTAAGCTGCATTTTGCCTTTTTAGCGTTGTTTGCCATCTAGTGATCACAAAGGTAAGTGCAGGCTTACCAGGCTCCTTGATTTTGGCCGTTTTACAGTCTGGTATGCTTTCCAGAAGCCATTGCAGCTAGACTAAATTTGTTTCTGGAGTTCTCTTCAGACATTCAGTTCTGTGGTTTTGTAATTTAAGATTCTTTATGAGAGTGTGTGTGTGTGTTCATCCATGTAAACATCTCCTGTCTTCACCAGTCTTCTTTATGTCCCTCAGTGTCTACCTACAGGGTCAGCTCCTGGGAGAGAGCCACCAACACCTCTCCTTCCATACTGCTAGATTTTCAACATTTTAACATTTTCTCACAGTCACAGGAAGTAATCTTTGATGTGAGCACCAACTTCATGAATGTTCACTAAATGTGTACTTTACATTTTCTTGGAAGCAAAAATTGTATTTTACAATTATATGTGTTGAGAATTTAGTAGTTTGAAGGTTTGTGATGCACCGTTCCAAGTCTCATTTTTAATTTGTTTTTGAGCGAGAGAAGCTTTGCCTGCCATATATTCTTTTCTAAATGTTTATTTTTCTACTTTTAATCATGTATATATGTGCATCTGCCTGTGGGAGGCAGTGAGGGGGTATGTAAAGGATGCCAGAAGTACCAGTTGCTTCTAGAATTACAGGCAGTTGTGAGCTACCCAACATGGGTACTGGGAACTGAACTCAAGTCCTCTGAAAAAACAGGACATTTTCTTAACCCGCGAGCCATCCAGCCACTATTTTTTATTCCCAAGGTATACCTTTCCTTTGTAATACCTGGGTCTTTGTGGGTAATTTCTCCTCTGTATGTAACTCTGAAAAGACTAGCGTGTTTGCGGTAGGTATAGTCCTCACGAAGAGGAAATATTTTTCATTATTATATATGTGCTATGGAAGCAGCGAAATGCATATAGTTATGCTTACTGCATGTCTGTGGAATGAAGAAATTCTAAGAACTGAAAGAAAACAGATGTAGTTACTATCTTAACTTGAAGATCCAGTGTATGGTACCAGCTTTTAGTAAGTTCTCAGAAAATGGTTGAGTCAATGGCTCTCTGTTTCTGGACATTATCTGGGACTGTAGTTACAGCGCTGGTTCTTCCTGCTACCCTTGCCCATGCTCTCATCTCCCGAGTTTTCCTGCTAAATCCATGGCGCCTCTATAGTTACACCTGTCCAACTATCTTTTTAATAATTGTGTGCCACCTAGTGATCAGAAGAATAACTGCAAGTTTTAATGGCCCCAGAAAGCGGCACGAATACCAATGTAAGTTCTCATGTTAGCAAAACAGAAGTTATAACGCATATTTTCACATCTGATTGTCCAACAGAGGGACTTTGTATATGTGTTTACCTCTTCTCATATCTACTAAATACCTGTGACCTTTTAGAACCCAGCAAAAAGAGTTCCTTTGGGCTCTCAGATTATTAGGTCAGGTGCTTAATAAGTACTTTCATGGCAATGACAACTTAATAGAAGCTAATTGAAGTCATATCTTTTATGCTTATCAGTATAAAGGATTATTAGTTTGTTTAGTTTTATTTACTAGACTAAAATCCATAAGGACACAGAGCCCTGTTCTTCGACCTTGTTATGCCCCAGCATGGAGCCTAACTCCTGGCACAGAAAAAATATTTCTTTAATCTTCATCGAGGGAATGAATGGACATAATGCCCCTCTGTGCCTTAGGAACACTGAAGAAGCTGATGTCAGCTAGTTAAGTACTCAGCAGAGATGTGCTGATAGTTTTATGTCAGCTTGACACAAACTAAACTCATCTGAGAGGAAAGAACTTCAAGTAAGAAAATTACTCCAGAAGATCTGGCTGTAGGCAAGCCTTAAAGGCCTTTTCTTAATTAATGATTGGTAGGGGAGGACCCAGCCCATTGTGGGTGGTGCCATCCCTGGGCTGGTGGTCCTGGATTCTATAAGAAACTGAGAAAGCCATGGGGAGCAAATCAGTAAGCACTACTCTTCTGCGGTTTCTGTATCAACTCCTGCATCCAGGTTACTGCCCTGTTTGAGTTCCTGCCCTGGCTTCGTTAATGATGAACAGAGATCTGGAAGTCTGGGCCAAATAAACCCTTTCCTCTTCAAGTTACTTTGATCATGATGTTTCACCACAGCAGTAGAAACCATACCATGACAAGAACCTACCTGCCATATATGCAAGTGTTCATTTGTCGAAGAAATATCAAATGCATGCTCCAAAGGATAAGCCTATATTAAAGAGTAGAATCACAACATATTTTGTTTAGCTAATCAAGTGGTCTGGTTTGATTTCAGTTGTTGTGATAAACCAAAAGCAACTCGGGGAGCAGAGGGTTTGTTTCCATTTACAGGTAACAGTACCATGGGGGAAGCTGAGGCAGGAGCTCAGTCAAGAGCTTGAAGCAGAGTCACAGAGGAACGCTAACGTTGTGAGTGATAGTTTTCTTCCTAGATTATTCTGAGAACTTTGTCCAGCTGAAGATGCTGCAGGGTATGTGGTGAACTGACATGGGTTTAGGCCCTCAGTGCTCTCTAGTCATCAGACTCACAGGGAACTTGTCACATTTTAGTCAGAGGTCACAGGTGCTTATTCTGTGTGTGTGTCCCTCAATGCTAACACTTAGGAGCACTGACACCAAGGAGTGAGCAGGTGGGGTCAGTTCTAGAGGTCCCAGAGACTGACTTATTCTGTAATGCAACAAATGGAGACAGCTGTTGGCTGGGGATTAAATGGAAGACAGGAAGTTCCTCCTTTAGGGGATGTGGCAGAGGCTTCCAAATTCAAGGTTACTGTTCACCACCCAGAAGAACGAGCATTGAGCATTGAGACACCAGGATTCAACCTCTGAATGCTGTTGTCCACTTGGAAAATCCAAACTTCTTTTCTGAGGTCATGTCAGGGAAGACATGGGACAGCTTCAAAGGGTCAAAAGGCAGATGGTTAAAAAGTGCACAGTGTGATTTTGAAACATTCATCATGTACAGTAATGAAAAGAACGTGTAGAAAGCCTCAAGAGCCTTGATCTAACTTCAGCAGGGATGAGCTCAAGGCCAGTCACCTGTACCGGATTATTTTCAAGGGAAAGTATAACAGTGTATCTTCTAGCCTGTGACGATCTTAAGATGTGTATTTTGAAGATAAGGATTTTTAAAGTCAAAATTCAAAGACAGGGTATTTTGAACACCAATAATAACCATGGTGGGATGAAATGTACCAAATACATACAAGCCCCAGCAATATTAAAAATAGCCTCATATTGTTATCACTTTAGAGACCAGTGGGGCAATGGCTGATTACTCTTGGAGATAAAAGAGCTGATCAGCAACTTCTTTGCTTTTTTTCGGTCTACATTGTATTTTGGTGAAAATTGCTAAATAGTAAAATTCTTTATAAAATGCTAAGAAAAATACTCCATAAAATAATAATTATACAACCCTTAATGAAAAATGGACTTGCCAGTGGCTATGATAGATGAATGGAACTATTATGTAAAACATTGAGAAGGTAATTGAAACAGTGACTAGGCTAGCCACACCCAAAGCCATGCTTAGTGTTAGCAAAATTGAACACTAATGTGCTGTAAAAATGTACATCACCACCATGGCTTATGCTTGCCAGACGCAAACACCACCCATCTTGCCAGAATCTAAGCCACCACATGAACAAAAGAAGGTGAGGAAATGGAGAGTTCTCCAGGAGATTTGAGACATGACAGCAACAACCAGCACTGACTTCTGTAATTCTGATCCACGAAATAAAATAGGGGGCTATGGATATAATCTGTATGATGTCAAAGATTAAAGGATAATTGTCAGTTCGTAGATGTTGCAATTTTTAGGTTATTTAAAAAAGAAATCCTAGAGCTGGAAAGGTGGTTCAGCAGGTAAAAGCACTTCATGGAGAACCTGGGTTAGGATTCCTGAAGCTTCATGGAGGCTCACAACAGTCTAGAACTCCAGCTCCAGTATACATACATACATACATACATACATACATACATATATATTTTTGAAAGGTCTCTCAAAAACACTTAGGACTCCTGGGGGATGTGATATGGTAATAAAACTGGCAACTCTTAAAATTACTGGATATTTGCATTGTTCATGTATGGTGTGACTATCCAAATGTGTGTCTATTTCTCTTTATTACTTGAGGAGCTAAGAAGTATTGAAAATTTTTTAATGCTGCTTTGCTTCTGTTTCTTGTTCTACTTTGTCAGGTTAGAGAATGACATTGAAGAGCTTTAAAAGTGTATTTCTTTTATAAGTATTTCTTACAAAAATCATATTTTCTTTAGAATTATAAAAGAGACATGTTTCAGCTCAGTAACTCAATTTATTGTCAATTTCTCTCTGCAGGCACACTTGAAAAGTCCTCATAAGAGCCTTGATGGTGTCCTGTATGATGGCGACATTGAGCGAGCAAGCAGGTGAGTCCAGCACTATGGTGCCTGATTATGCCACGGCTCCCTGGCAGGCAGCACTGCGGGACCCTGTCTAGTGGCGTGCAGGAGTTCAGACACTACTAAACTTTGGGTTTTGCTTCCTCACAGCATTCATTAAGGAATAGAAATGGTGCTTTTTGCAATGCTGTGAGGAATGGGCTTGGCCAGGAGCAAGGCAAGACAGACTTGAAATGTCTTGTTCTTGGGAAGTAGAATCATCTATAGAGGTGTCCAAGGTGTGACACAGATGAGCACTTGGTGACGTTCTTACACTGAAAGGAACAGGTGAAATAGGGGCAGTTATAACAGTCATTTTGAAGCAAACTGGGCTTAAAGAGAGCAAACCCTCACATGAAGGAAGTGTGAAACTGTATTATTTAATACAAAGTACAGACAATTAAGTAAACTTCAGTTTTAGCAATTTTAAGGTACATAGCAATAAAATAGACATTCTGAATATGAAATAAATCTGTATACATAAGAGAATACTTATCCTTCTCTAAAACAAGCAAAAAATTAAAAAAGGAAAAGCATATAAAATATGAAAAGTAAAACTTGGAATGTTTCAAACTTTGTAAGTGTTTAATATTTCTAGGAAATTCTCAACTCCTGTAGAATGAACTGATGGAAAGTCCAGCTTGAGATTAATGAGGCATGTCTTTAAGCTGAATTCTTCCATACACACATAACTGTGGAGACCAACAGACTTAGTTTTACTTCTGTTCTTTGTCCCTCCCTGCCCTTTAACCCTCTCCTCCTGCTTTTCTTTTCTTTCTTTACTCTTTTCATCTTCTTTTCCTCCCTGTCCACTGTTCTTCTCTCCTTTCCTTTTTCCTCTCCTCTCTTCTCCTCTCCTTTCCTTTTTTCTTCCCTCTGCTTTCCACTTTCCTCTTACTCCTTTTCCTTTTCTCCTCTTACCCCTTTCCCACCCCTTTCTTTTCTTGTTTTCTTTCTGTAGCCCAGACTAGCCTCACACTTGCAATCCTCCTGCCTCAGCCTCCAGAGCACCAGGATTAAAAGCTCCTACCACCCTCACCTTCGGTTCTGACTTTGTTGTTCTGCTGAAACACTGGCTGATGTCAGTGAGTTGTTCAGACCCAGCCTGTGTGCACAAATGCTGACTGCCTCCTGTGCCTCCCTGCAGGGTTTCTTCCGAAGACAGTGAAGAAACACCTGCTTATTTCTATGAAAGTGATGACTCTGGTGAGGCCAGGGTGAAGGCTCCTTACTCAGGTGAGATGGACTTGCTGGGCGAGATCCTGGACACTCTGAGCACGCACAGCTCCGACCAGGGAAAGCTGGCAGCTGCAAAAAGCCTGGACTTCTTCAGATCCATGGATGACATTGATTACAAACCTACGGTTAGTTGAGTTTAACTTACAGAGTTAAATGAAAACACGGTTGCCCTTGCTGTGGTCACCAGATCAGACAAACTTAGCTTATAGAAGCATTTTACCTCTAGGTGTACAAAAACTTCAAACTACGATTTAAAAAAAAAAATCCATATGAATTATTTCTGCTCCTGAAGTTGCCACAGTATATTCAGTGCCCTGAATTCACCCACTGTTCCAGTGGCTGCGGCCAGCTGATGCCCTCCTCTAGCCATATTGCCAACTAAGTTAGTACTCGGCCTTGTAAAGAGTTCTTTATGTGATTCTCCTGCTTTTAACAAGAATTGCTGAGCTTAAAAAAAAAAAAAGTAATGAGTATGTCCGCCAAAATCTTTTTTTTTCTTTATTTGCTTTAACAATAAACAGTCTTAAATGTACTCAATTAGGTACTTTAATAGAAAAAAAAATACATGAGGTGGAATTAGATGTAGTTGGGACCCCATTCTGACTGCAGAGAACCTGAAGTTTTGAGTGAATTCTGTGCACCATTTCAGCGTGACAGGTGACAGTCCAATGGAAACCAGAATCCCCACCCCACACCTCTTCCTTCCTGTTTGCGGAGCTGGCAGGAATTGTCAGAATTCAGTCAGTGCTCACCCAGTTCCTGCTGAAACAGAAATCTTGCTTTCAGAGCAGAATCATGTTACTCACGAGTCGCTGTAAGTGCATTGCAAGCATTTTGAAGTTATTATTTCCCTTCGCAGAACAAGTCCAATGCCCCCAGTGAGAATAACCTGGCTCTGCTGCGTGTTTCCGGCGACCAGGGAGAGTGGAATCTTGGGCAGGATGACAGCGCCCTCCATGGCAAGCACCTCCCTCCGTCTCCCCGGAAGCGCGGCTCCTCCGGTGGACTGACAGAGTCTCTGTTTATCCTGAGAGAAGAGAATAGTGGCAAGCCCCTCTGTGCTGACAGTGTGCGTGGCCCCACTGTGGTGGGAAAGCCCGCTTCTACTTCAAGATTGAGTTTCCAGCCAACTTCCCCTGAAGCTCCCCAAGGGGATCCAGGAAAACACGAAGGGAAGGAAACACTAAGTCGGGAGTCTTCAGAGGATCTACGGGTACCTGACCCTGGGAGCCGCCAGTCTACTTTTGTTCCCTGGGAGAAAGCCCAGAAAGAGGATAAGGAGCCTTCAGAAGACGTTGGGCTCCTCCAAGAAGTAGTGTCATTGTGTCACATGTCATGTGATTTCCAACAAGGTTTAACCATTTCAGAAGAAAGCAGAAGTGAAAACCAAACTTAAGGTACCAGTAAAGGGTCAGTCACTTACCTCTTGGCTTCTCCAGAGACATGTGGAATTATCCTCTATGATGCATACAGTAAACGGAATCACCGATAGGAATGACAACTCTTACTACTATTTAATTGTTTTCCTTTGGAACATTTCCCTATCTGTCCATCTCATGGATCTTTAGGATCCATTGGTTTTCCAGCGTAATATGAATTCTACTGTGCTGTTAAATCAGGTACTAATTTGTATATAGGCTGATAGTATATTTTGAACATAAGCTTCCCCAGTATTTGGTGCTTAATGCCATTCATTTTATTTAAACTAAGTGTGCATATGAAACCCCTACCTATAACCAGTAGTTGCTGTACTAATCAGGTTGAGCATGAACTGATCAAGATGTCAAAAACTGATCAGAAATAGCCTGAAACAGATGAAACCGTTAACCCACTAATTGCCTTAATCTTCCAGTTATGTTACGCATACAATGTGTGATGCTACATGCGAAGCTTGAAAGAGGAGTTGTCTTGTCCTGCAGAGCAATAATGCCTTTTTCTACCATGAATTAAGCTCACCATTTTTTCAAGTTTAAAAGCGCACTAGTGGAACTAATTTGCTTTTTATAAAGACACACAGCCATATTTCCCAAAAAAATGTAAATGTGTATATTTACCTCTCTCTCAGTGAAATACATGAAGTGCTGGGTTACAATGTGAAGTTAAAAAGCTTCTGCTTACAGAAAAGCCAGTCAGACAATGTTTGGTCTCTGTGTGCATGTGACTGTGGTCCAGGTCAAGGAAGCCAAATGCCCTGCAGAGGCCAGATAGGCAGTTGTCCTGTTCTTCCCGTATCTGATTTGCCGTAAAGATGCTTATAGCCTTACCTTGGGTTTGCTTTTTAAAATAATCATCTTTATAGTTTAAATGCCCTAGATTTATAGACAATACAAAGGTGGTACTGAGTTCCCATCGTTCCTGGCCCTGCTTCTGCTGCTGTTAGGACTTTATTTTAGTGCTCTGCATTTGCCACGGTGTTGATACTCCGCGCGGCATTCAGAGCTCTGGCTTTGCGCTGATTATGCTTTCTGTCCCATTATCCCTTCAGGGTTCTAGATTACATTCTGTTGTCATGTCTGCTGAGGTTCCTCTTCACCCCGCCACTGCACTTTCTTGGTTTTGATAACTTTGAAGTTTTTAGGAATATTGATCAGATGTTGAGTGGCCAGCTCCTAGAATTTTGCCTGGCATTTTCCCCATTATTATACTGGGTTATAGGTTTGAGGGAGAAGATCACAGAGGTGAAGTGCCATGTTCAGTGTCTTAAGGGTGTGCTCCAAGCATGCTTCATGTTGTGTTGACTTTGAACACCTACTGGTTTTCTCCATTATAAACTTGTTTCCCCAGCACATTTCTGTTCTGTTGCAGGCAGGAGAAAGGGCAGAGGCGGGGGAGGGAAGCAAGGAAGGAAAGGCACAATAAAATTATTTAGGGCAGAGGAGTATCAGAATAAATCCTTTGTAATTATGTCTGGGGCCTGCCTCCCTCACAGTCACTGTTTAGCACATCTGAAGACACATCACATCACTCATGTTATTTGTACTCTCTGTGTTTCTATTCTGTACATCCCCAGACATTATAATTGCTTTTCAAAAATTGACTTTTTTAAACAACAACAAAAAATGTTTGTAAAACCATTTAAGAACCCCAATAAGGCCATATAATTTTACCTAGAATTTTAAGAGATTTGTTTAACATAGTGCTCAAAATATTTATGCAGGTCATTTTTTAAAAGTGCAGTCCAAAACACAAATAGGTAGTTTGACATGAGGTAATTACTCCCTCATTTGTATTGGAAGATGGAGCTTGTCTTTAGGAGAATGAGCTCTTTATAGAAAGGTATATTTAATCCTATTTTTACACAGTAATAATATTGAAGGTTATGAGTTTTTACCTGTGTATGTCCTTCATTAATCTCAGTTTACTGAAATAAAAACAGGAAAGCCATGTATCAGAAGAGCTGATTTTGTGGAACAAGGAAAAGTTAGTGTGGTACTTACACTGCTGAGCAAGCATTCCCACGTGATTCCCGGACAGAATGCAGAGCCTCTACTGCAGATTCTCAAGTGAGGCTTCTGTTTTCACTTCTGAATTCATTGTCTAAAGAATGAGAGCATCCTGAATGCAGCATAGAACACTGGCTTCCAGTCTACTTCCTGATAAACCCATGGCCACACATTCACATTTCTCTATTTTGAGTCAACACTAGACTATTTGAAAACATTTATCCACTCACAAATAATGTCTTAAGCCACTTAAGTGCTCTGTGCCTTACTATAACAAGCAAAAACAACCACTCTATGTTAAAAAGAAAAAAAAAAACAAAGTTGAATACATTATTCTTGAAAAATGTCCAGAGAACTGGAAGCAAGTGATGGGGCTTTACACCATTAAAACCTTGAGCATATGAGGTCGGTTTTTAAATGTGGCTTCCCAGTATTATGACGGATAGAGTAGAAAGGAAGATGATAGGATGAGTTCTGAAATAAGCAAAAGGAATATATATATTTTTTTGCTTTATCCAAACCAAACCAAATATTTATTAGTTCCCTGCTATTCAAAATAAACTTTTCTGCTTGCATTGTCATTTTAAATCCCGAGCACCAACAAACTGGAGATCCCAAAAATAAATATTTCAAAGAAACTGCTTTTCCTCTACGAGAGACTTGAATAACTCACGGCTCTGGCTTCGGTGTCTTGTATTTTCTATGCCTCTAGCCGAAGCGCGAGCGAGATTGTCTCTAGTCTCACTCAGGTTTTGCATCCATGTGCTGAAGGTAGAAGGACAAATGTCGGAGCTGCAGTTTTGTTAAAGTAAAGATGTTGGTGATTTACTTATTTAGCCTATCAGATTAGAGCATGGTTACTTTTCTAATTCAGAATTAATGACTCCTTCATTGAGAAAATGTTTATTGACTTTTTGTACTAGTCAGGAACAAGGTATAATAACTAAAGGTGTAGTAAGGGTCTGGGCAGAAACAATTACCCAGCTCTGGGGAATCAATTAAAAGGGAAAGGAATTGCAGGTGTTAAAATACTTATTATTAATAATAAAATACTGTAAGGATGTACTTGCTTAGATGGTGGTACTAGCTCAAGAATCAATACCAAGAGACGCTTTTTAAAAACAGCTGCTTTATTTGAAGTATATTCTAATTACAGAATTGTTAACTTTTTTAGTAATTATGTGAATTACTAGAATGCTGCTAAGATCCCACATCAAAGGACAGATTTGGAGATACTGCTTGGCTGAGTCCTTGCTTTGACCATCCACACAGCATGACATCCCTTTGCAGTATGGATGGCCACTTACCCTAGTTCAGGAATGACTTCGGGTATATATAGTCAGGGACCTAGTCATGTTGATGGGAGTCCAAATTTTACATTAAATAAAGAAATCTTGGTGACAGAATTTTGTAGATACAGCCTTCTTTCTTTTTGGTTTAAAGCTGTAAGTGTTGTTATTGGGAGCCTATGCTGCTATGTAATGATATGACCCAGGAATGACCATGAAGCAGTTGCTGGTTAAACAAAGTAAAGACTCCTGGCCAACAGCAGACCGCATCCTTAGCATCAACAGCCATTTATCCTCTACTCAGATTTTCAGGACAAGTCCGTCTTTTACTTTTTACTTTTATGAGTAAATTTTCTCCCGAGAACTCCAGTTTGGTGTCAGTGATTCTTGAATCTGAGAAGATATTTGAAAATCAGAATAACAATTCAGGAATGTAAAATGAACCCCTAAATGTAGTGTCTCCCCAAGTTTGTCTTAATGTAGGTTGTAGTTTTTGAGAAACCCAGTTTTCTGTGAAGTTTTTCCAATCAAGCCCAGAGACCTGTTACTGTCCGTGTCTTAAGGCTTCAAGGACTAGAAAGGCTTTGCAACAGCCATTTGATGGTATGATTTGATTATAAAATAGGGAATTATGTGTAGTGAGACATAAACATTTTATTTTAAAATATAGGATTTTGTGCAATATTTTTCTTGCATCATTTAGTTTATATAAATATGCACATCTGCTTTTCTGGCAGATGCCTTAAGGTCATGTCTTTCAGTATTTGCCTAAAACTGTAGGTAGGAATGTTCTATGTGATTTAAGTAAAAATTTTTTTTTTTACTTTCTATTGTTAGCAGAAGTGTTTTTATTATTTAA
This sequence comes from Pachyuromys duprasi, assembly GCA_028658305.1. NCBI lineage: Eukaryota > Metazoa > Chordata > Mammalia > Rodentia > Muridae > Pachyuromys > Pachyuromys duprasi. Next base: position 943,296 of record CM053757.1, on the reverse strand, counting down.
AATAATTGTGGAGATTGCATTATTACCCTAACTAACTGCCTCAGCCACAATGAATATGCAATAAGAAGATGATGTACCTTTATTAGTATTGACAATACTGTTACTTTAACAGAAATGTGTGGTTTAAAGTGCTGGTTCTATGTGTGTACATTTAACAGCTACTTTGTTTTGTACCACATGAATCTAAACTGTATATTTATGTGATAACCATGTATGTAGATTCTGACATCCTTTGTGATGAGTCTTTGTTAAGGCTTATAAAGGGCATTGCCAATACTTTTTCACTATAAATTAATTTTTTGTATGATGTACAGTTTGTTTAGGCTTAGAGCTTCTATAGATTTCTACTTTTATTATACTTGAATGAGGCAGAAAGCACTGTGGGAAATTTGTAACTCTGGATGCAATATGCAGTTATACCAAAAATAAAACAAGGTACCGAACAGCAATGCTAACAGAATGCTTTATAATGTAGCAGTCTGTGTTTTCCAAGCCACATTTTAGTTAAATGAAGTAACTGAAGATATGCAGTCTTTTATCTAGACGGTATAGTCACAAATGATTACCTCTTTGATGTGTCAAAGCTGTACGTCCGTTTTAACTTCTGTATCAGTCCTTAGATGAGCCTTGTTGAAGACCATCCATCATCCCACCTGATTACATGATGTTTATGACAGAACAAATCAACTACATTGTGCATAGTAGAGGCATGATCTGTGTTAAGTCATGATGTTTGACATAGAGTAGCTTTCATAGGTAATGTTGAGAACTCCTTAATAACCATATACCAAAAACTAAATTTTAAAAATTAGTTATTACTTAGCTGTGCCTAAAACAGTAACAAATACATGAAACCTTTTGATGTAAAGACCACATGAGGGACTCAGAATTGAATGTTTCCAAAGTTTGTATTCATTGCTTTAGCTGAAGAGGTGTTTGTTCAACATGTAACCAATATCTTAAAAAAAAAAGCTGAAAGCAAATCCTGAGCAGTGAGATAAGCTTCACTGTTCTTGTCTTGTGGCTACAGTATATCATCTCTCAACATGACTGTTATTGGGTAGATGTTCTGTATAAAAGTATTGCTTGGGAGTTTGTTTTTAATATGCAAAATCAAGTGTTGAATGAACTCTGCATTGCCATGAAGTACCCAACAATGTTGTTGAAAATAAAATTGGTCACAGTCAAACATTGTGTGGTGGTGATGGCTGTTCTAATTCACCGGTTGTCCCCTGCACTGTTACAAGAGAATGGCTGTCTCCACCTCTAATCCTTCAACTGCTGCAGTGGATACTTCATCCTCGTTCTTTCTGGTTGTCCTGTGTGGACGTACCTCTTCTGCTTTGAACCATTCTTGTTGCTGTGGCAAAATGAATGACTTGAAACTAACTTGAAAGGTTCACATTAGCTCATGGGTTTATGGAGATCAGTCCGTAGTCTCCATGATCCGGCAGTGTCATGATGGTTGGATTATATAATGGGGCTACTCAGCCCAGGGGAAAGAGCACAGCATAGTCGTGGTCGGAAGAGGCCAATAGAGCTCCAGGGATGCACCCGTAGTGGCCTACTTCCTCTTGGCAGTGTTTCCCTGCCTCCCGATAATCTACCCGAAATTTGAATTCAAAGGATTATGTTATCTATTAGGTCAGAGCCATGATGAGCAAATCATTTGTGGACATACTCTCACAGGCACACCTTATATATCTTGCAGACCTGGGCATTTTTCACCAGGCTAGCAATCAGGAAGAGTTTCGTAGGCTTTAAAGGTCCTCAGGCCATCAGGTTCTTAGAATAGGGTACCTAAGTTTTGTTGACTGGCACAAGTTTAATATCCAAGGATAGAGGTAAAATAGAGAAGAGATTGTGAGCAGAGCTCCAAGAACTGAGAGCTGAGATGGGTCCATCAGCAGAGCAGAGGGGAGGTCTATATGAAAATCAGCATGTTTCCCTTTGGGCTCCAAATTTCTAGGAACAATGTGTAGGGCTTCTCTTGTTTCAAAACAGAAAGAGCAAAGTTGTGAGAGGGAAAGGACATACCCTGCAAGGCTGGGGTGCTTCCAGCTTTCAGTGACTTTGAGGTTTCCCCATCAGTATGGTGTCTTCATATGAAGATGGTCATATAATCTATAGATTCAGAAACTAAAAGCTCTACTCATCATCATTGCATATAAATGAAGGAAAATACTCTCAAAGAAGCTCAAGGCCAAGTGAGAACATGATTTGCAGGCCATTAAAAATATGTGCATGGAGAATGGGGCTTTGATAGCATAAGAACAACATAGTATGTAAGGAAATAAAAACTGCTCGGTTTTGCTGTTGATTTGGGCCTATTCGACTCTTTGCCCTAGGGTGAGTAGCCCCCGCTGTACGATCCCATCATCATGACACTGCCTTATCACAGAGGACTACAGATCAATAATAGCTTTGAAACTGTGAGCTTAAAGTAAACCTTTCATCTCATCCTGATTTTTCTATTTAATACGGAAGTACCTGTTCTTAGAATTAATATTTACAGGAAACTTCTGTGTATGATTCCTAAGTGATCCACTCAAGTTAAAATTTCTGGTCATTTGGAATATTCAAGTATAAAATATAACTATAAAATCATAGATTTTTGTCAAATTCAGTGAGTCCCAAGCCTTTTCCAGTAGCATTTCTAGGAGACCTTAAAGTTTCTGGAGTAGATGTGACAGGTGGTACGCTTAGAGCTAAGGGAATTGAGACACAGATATGTCAACAACATCCTTGACATACTCGGACAATAAGTCACTGAGCTGGGTGTGAACCCCACTGTGTGGTTTCAGTCCTTTGATGAACGGTGCTGTCGATGTGAAAAGCCTACACACTTGGGAGAAGGACCTTTGGGCATGCCTGGGGGTGAGTATCATCATTATAGGTGGGAAGACCCACATGCTATGGGGTAGGGCACCGTTCTCTAGTCAGAGAATCCTGGGCTGAGGCAACAAAGCCAGCTGAGCATTAGTCCGCATGCATTCATTGCTCTTTTTGCCTAACTCTGGATATAATGTGACCAGATCCCTTAAGCTCTTGCTGTTGTGGATGGATAATAACCTGGAACTATGAGCTAAAACAAAACTTTCTCCCTTAAGTTGCTTTGTCAGGATATTTTATCACACGGGAAACAAAAGAGAAGCCCCAAGATTATTACATCACGGTGTTGGACAGAACGCGAAGATCTGGTCTCAGGGACCTTCCCCCACAACTTCCTTCCCTGTCTCAACACTCCCCCAAAAGTGTTGGGCATCCCTTTCATGATAGAAACTATGCACATTTGTTAAAATGAGTATTGAATTTCCTGGGGGGTTTTGGTTTGGGGTTGTTTTTGTCTTTTGAGACTGTATTGTCTGGCTTTTGATGTCTTCCCTTCTTTCACACACCCAGCTCAGCGACTAACTCTGCCTTAATCGTGCGTGCTCTGCTGTCTTCCTGCACTTCCCCAAATGCTTGGTCTTAATTGCATGTGTGGGAGGATGGAAGAGTGGAATCCTTCCTGGAATGTGTGGGTACCTGCTGGAGAGCAGGTTTGCAGACATCATTTTGAAGACCAGCAGAGGTATAATTTGTGAGTTTGTGATGCAGAGGTAGTTACTGACATGTAAAGCTGTTGAGAACATCTGAGCACCCCTTGCCGAGTGCCCCCAGATGCTGTCTAGCACATGTGATTGTTTGTGTTCAAGCAACATCTCTCCAAGCAAACCCCTATTCTTCTGTTTTGTTATTTTTATAATCATACCTCCTTTAGCTATAGACAGTGTTTCATATTTATGGTGGTGTGAAGTATCACCACTTAAGCATTGTGATTTACAGTTATTTTTAATAACTGTTTCTAACTTAAGGACTTTTGAAATGTTAACATTTAAAATATTTAAATATACTAATAAAATTCACTTCATCTTCCAGCATTTCCCTCCAAACCCAATACTTAACATATATTTAAATAAAAGATGAGCTAAGCTTTCTGGGATTTGGTAAGTATCCAGATTGTATGCAGTCATTGGGCGATTCCCAGCGCTGGAAACAGATGCTTCTGAGAAATGCTGTCCTTTATCTTGCTTCCTGTAGACAGGGTGTGCTTGGTTAATAAACTGTCGGAAAATCATTTGAATTTCCAAGCGAATGACAACCGACACTTGAAGTTGGTATGTTTTTAAAACCCTTACTCAAAAATATTCAGAAACTATTGCAAAAAGAAAAGAACTGCGAGGACTGGTGTCATCCGCGAAAACCAGAGTGCTTCTTGGGGGCTGTTTTCAGATTTTGAACATTAATTTTTTGGCATATAATGTGAGCCAGGATTCTCTGGATATTTTGATTAGGAGATTCTTGAGGATTTTAAATTCACCCAGAACTACTAATTTGTTTTCACTCTCCTTTTGCTTTTTAAAGACTGTCAAATAACTTGGTTCTTTTAATTGGTGGCATAGTGCTAACATTTTTTTTCTTTCGGCCTTTTGTGATCCTCCTGCCTCAGCTGCTGAATGCACCAGCACCCCAGGCTTATTCTAGTTTTAGCAACCATACCAGGTGTGCAGTGGTTTCTCGCTTTGTTTGAGTAGCAGTGTGCCTTGCAGGCAGAGTGCTGTTTTTTTAGGTTGCAGTGTTTGTACTTGGGTGAGAGGGATTTCTTTGCTCCTCCAGTAGTGTGCCAAGTACCCTCTACACGCATGGCAGCAACTCCCTTTATTTGCTGAGCCATCTTGATGTCCTGCTGTTCTTTCTCTTATTCTTGATACTGGAAATCTGAGTCCCTTTCCAATTTTTCTGTCAGTCGGTGTGGCTACAGTTTCTCAAAGTTTTTAATTGTTTTGATCTTCTCGATGGACACCAGTTTGATTTCTCCATGTTCCATGACACAAGGAAGTGGTGTCTAAAGCAACAGGGCCTCACCACCAGGTTGTGGAGAGCAACCAGTAGCCTTGAAAATAGTCTTGATGTTTTGGATGGTCTATGGGATTCTTTTGGCCAATGACTCAAGATGTAATCCATTCCTGGAAGTTTTACTTTATGGCATAAGATGTCTAGTTTGGACTGTGTGTCTCCCATTACATGGTGACTCTGTTTGAATTTCTTACATGTATGTATGTATTTTAGAAAGCATCTACAGAAGTGGGTTTTCATATGGCTGTTCCATAAATCTTCTGTGTTGGTCCTCCTTTTCCGTATTCTCTCCTCTGCCCTCTTTCCCTTCCTGATCTCCATTTAATCGTCCTGTTCTTGTTTCCCCTTTATCTCTTTATAATACTATATGCTATTTTCCCTTCTTTAGAAGGTCCCTCTTTCCCCTATGGTCTCTCACTAGCTACCTAAACTCTGTAGTTTTTCAGACTACATCCTAAGATCAGAAGCCTAAAAGCTAGTATGTTTCCCCTTATATGTTGATATCCAGCCTTTTATTTTTAATAATAATAGGCCTAAGTTGTAGAATATTCTTTGTATTCCTAGTTTATTGCAAGGTCTTTGTAACAACACATGTTGAATATTTGAATATCGTCAACTGTTTTATCTATATTGGTTGAGCAGATTCCCTTCTCTTTTAATTCATCAATATTATTAAGCACATGCTTCTTTTTCAAAGTTAACATTACCTTGAATCCCTGAATTAAAATAAACTTAACCCCCTGTCTTGAAACAGGCTTTCCTGGATTCAGTGTGTCAATGTGTCTCTTTTAAGACTTCCTGCTGACATCCATGAGGAGTGTCTCTGCTGTTTGTATCAGTGTGTGCATAGTTTCAGTATCAGTGTTAGCGTAGGAATCCTAGAGTGGGTTGGTGACGTTTTTTTTCTCCCTTCCTAGTTTCTTAAATGTGTTGAATGGAATTAATTTCATTTCTTTAGTAAAGGTTTAGTTTGGCTCAGCAATAGTAGGAGCAAAGTCATCTAAGTGTGTAGTTGTAAAGACATGATTAAAACTATGAATTCAGTTTCCTTAGCACATTCAGCTCCTCAGATCATCTAGCTTTGAGTGAGCATTGATAACTTGTGCCTCTCAAGAAATGTCCCTACTTTTAAACTGGTTTGCATCAGACTACTAAAAATATGTGCTCACTATTTTTTAATGCCTACAGGATATATGATAATATTCTTCTATTTTTAATCTTGTTTTGTACATCTGTTGTTTGTGTGTGGCATGTGTATATGAGTGAATGTGTAACACAGCACACATTTGGAGGTCGGAGGACAGCTTGCAGAACTTTGTTCCATCTACCATGTGGATCCTAGGAACTGAACTCAGAACAGCAGGCTTAGCAACAAGTGTCCTTATCTTCTGAGCCAGCTTGCTGGCCCAATACTCCTTCTCTTATCCTTGAGACTGGTATTTAAGTATTTTCTCTGATTTCTTGGTCAGCCTGCCTAGGGTTTTTCAAAGCTTTTAATTGTTTTAAGGAGGTAGCTATGGAATTTTCCTTTTTCAATGTTTAAATCTCTTTTTATGCCATTTATTTGTTCTTATTTTGTTTAATTACAATGAAAGTTCACATAACATAAATGTAACCATTTGGTGCCTCATTTGGTGCTTTCATTCTCCATCAAAGTAGTAACCAGACCTAACCCTGTTTCTTTTCTGAGATTAGATAAAAACTGCGTGCTTTCAGGATACTGTGTCTATAAATAAGTCATCACTTGTATTTTCAAAATATGTTTACCACACTAAAGAAAGCCTTAGAAATTCAATAAACTGTCACTCACTCGCTTTCCCAGAGACTTATCAACTTGACATTATTCCTTTGTTTATTTTAGGTTTAATTTTTTTCTTAAGGTAGAGCTCAGCATGTTGACATTTGATACTGCGTCTTTTGTTAGTTGATAATATACTGCTTTTATGTGTTTGACTTATCGCTGGTTTGCAAATGTGTCACTTTCTTATTTGAAGATTATTCCAAATATCTTCATTCTTGAACTTTCAATGAATTCTATTATATAAGACAAAATGTTCTACATAATTTAAGCACTTTCATACATATTTTCTTGTGTAACAGTGGATGTTTTGTATGCTGTTGAGATGTGTATTCTTTTGTATTTTACAAGTCTTGTGAAGTCCATTTGGCTCACAGCGATGGTTAAATTTGTTGTTTATTCATTTATTGGTCTTGCTGTGTTGGCCAGGCAGTTCTTGAACTCCTGAGCCCCAGCAATTTGCCTCCACCCCAGCCTTCTAACAGCTGTGCTGTCGACACCCAACACTACACCCAGAATTAAATCTCTTATTTTCTTTTCATTTTGTGTCTCATTTGGTCGATTAGTTAGAGAAATGTTGAAATATGAAATATGAAACTTATAGATTGTTTAACCTCTCCTTTGAGTTCTGTCAATTTTTGCTTTATGAGTCACCAAACTGTTAGTAAGTCCTTCATGCTTGGGGTTTTATGTCATGTTGACAAATTGCCCTATTTTATATCTGAATATGCAGGTTAATATTTTTCTTCCGAAAATACATTTTATACAATGTAATCATAGCCAATACTCACCCTTAATTTGCTTCTTGTTGGAACAATGTATAATATTCTGACCTTTTATGTTCCAGTTATTTATATCTTTGCTTAAAGACTTAAAATTTTTATAACTTTATCTATTAAGAATTTCATATATGGGTGTTGTGTTTATAACATTTTCCTTACTCCTGAGGCCACGATCCATTCCTTTTCGAACTCATAGCCTCGTATTCTTTTTGTTATTTATTTTTGTTGTACATACATACATACCTATATATATATATATGTATAATATTAATAAATCGAATCTGCTGAATCTATTTAGTTTTGCTCATATGCACTTGTGTTTAGAGCTGACCACATGGAACTGCATAACCTACCAGAGGCCTTGTCCCTGGAGAAAACTGTGTTCCCCTTCCCCAGCAACCATTGATTGCCTGTAGCTCTTGTGAGACTTCCCTCATCCATGTTGGCATGCCATTTTTTGGTACCTGTTTAGGCAGCTATATTGTTGAGATTTCTTTGTCATTGGTAGGAAGGAACTATCTCATAGCAGAAATCCTGCTCCTCTGGCTGTTACAATGTTTCAGCTATGTCTTCCACAATGTTCTTTGAACCTTAGGTGTAGGGGTTGTATTTTCAATGTATCAATTAGGTAGGTACCCCACAGTCAGTTGCTGTCTGTATGTTGACCAGTTATGGCTTTCTATACTGGTCCCATCTACTGTGAAAAGAAGCTTCTTTGACGAGGGCTGAGAGCTGTACTCATGCGGGTATAGGACCAAGTAATTAGAATGCGGTTAGCAATTGTGCTAGTTTAGGGAAGTGGGAGAAGTAGGTTTTCCTCTAGAGTCTGGCCATACCAGCCATGTGCAGTGTGGCCTAGGTTGACAGTACCAGACATGAATCACTTCTTACTGAATGAGCTTTAAGTCCAATTAAATACCTTTTGGTAACCCCCAAGATATAAATGCCACCATTGCACGTTTGGGGATAGCTTCGTGTTCTGAGCATTGTGATTTATAGGCTTTCTAGCTAGGTAGGACTATAGACTGCTTTCTTGTTGGGCTACTTAACTCCTGGTGTATGAGATCTAGAGAAGATTCCAGATTGGTTCCAGCTCAGTTGCTCCAATTCTTGTGCTCAAAGTGTGTGGTGTCTTCAGCGGTACAGTTTTACCTTTAATTTGGGGGGCGGGAGGGGAGTCAACCAAGGGCAATGGCAGTAGCCTTATGCTGTTTTCCAGGTGTGTGTGTGTGTGTGTGTGGCGGGACAGCTTGTAAACTCCCCTGACCAACAACAGGAAAGGAGGTTTTTCCTGCCTAAGTACTAGGGGTTTTGTTTGACTATTGCTTTGGGCAGGAACATTGTTGCCTCAAATGGTGTAACTTCAAAGTAAGAATAAAATAATTCCCTGTGTCTTTAAAAAACATTTTTGAAGAAAGATTTTTTTTTAATTCTATGTTATGTGTGAAGGTATCAGGTCCCTTGGAATTGGCATTACAGACAGTTGTGAGCTGCTATGTGGGTGCTGGGAATTGAACCCTGGTCCTTTGGAAGAGCAGGCAGTGCTCTTAACCATCTCTCCAGCCCATGGCTGGCTCTATGACCGCCCCCTCCCACCCAGGGAGGAGCAGCCTTGCTAGACCACAGAAGAGGACTTTGTAGCCAGTCCTGAAGAGACCTGATAAGCTAGGGTCAGATGGAAGGGGAGGAGGTCCTCCCCTATCAGTAGACTTGGAGAGGGGCAGGGAGGAGATGAGGGAGGGATGGGGGGATTGGGAAATGAGGGAGGGGGCTACGGCTAGGATACAAAGTACATAACCTGTGATTAATATAAAAATAAAATAAAATAATTTAAAAATTAAAAAAAAAACATTTTCACTGTTTTGTATCCCCCTCCCTTCCTCTTCCTCTGTGTTACCTTCCTTCTCTCTTCCCAGCCAAGAATCCCTAACCCTGTGGTGATTTAAATAAGAATGCCCCTACCCCTTTACCCCCGCCCCCTTGGTTCATATTTTTGACTGCTTAGTCACTAGGGAAAGGAACTATTTGAAAGGATTAGGAGGTGTGGCCGTGTTGGAAGAAGTGTTATCACCTGAGGTGGGCTTTGAGGTTTCAAAAGCACAAGCCAGGCCCGCGGCCAGCTCTTCCTGCGGCCTCCAGAGCATGGTGTACAACCATTACCTGCTTCTTCGGCTCTGTGTTCACTGCCTGCCACCCTGCTTCCTACCATGATGACAGTGAACTTCAACCTCTGAAACTGTGAGCAAGGCTCAGGTTAACACTTTCTCTCAAAGAGCTGCTGTGATCGTGGTGTCTCTTCACAGCAATGAAACACTGACTGTGACAGACCCCATTTTCTCATTTCCTGTTAATACTGAATTTTCTATTCTGATCCAGTTCAATGTCCATTTAGTGGTCCATTTTACATGATTTAATTACTGATGTGAATGGGTATAAGAGTAACATTTAATTTTTCTTTTTGTTCTGTTATTCAATTTTCTTAATTTTGCTTGAATTTGGATTGTTTCATGATTATGTTTTATCATAACAGATGGTTTATCCATCTTTTTTTCTTCTTATAAAATGTCTTAATTGAAATAGAATGGCATCACTTCTCTTTCTTCCTTCCAGCTTTTCCCAGGTACCCTTCCTCCACCCATGTCCCTCTCACTTGTAAGTGGATAGCCTCTTTTTCTTTTATTATTGTTATGTGTGTATATATGTGTGTGTGTGTGTAACATATATGTACGTGTATGCATAAGCACAAATATATAAATACAACTTGATAAGTCCATTTTTCTTGTTTGTATGTGTATTGTTTCAGGGATTACCATTCTTCCCTGGACAACCCATAAGCAGACTAGTCCCTGCAAAAGATTAAATTTCCTTTACCCAGTAGTCATTAGTTTTTTTGTCTCAGAGTTAGACCCTGTGAAAATTTTCCCATTCCACTTTTAACATATCCATTGATGTTGCCATTGTTCTGGTTTTGTTTTATGCAGCCATTTCTAGGAGAGATTGTTTCACAGAAGATTTCCTGGCATTCTAGCTCTTAAAATCTTTCTGTTCCCTCTTCCAAAATGTTCCCTGAGCCATGCATGCAGGAACTGAGGTACAGGTGTATCTGCTGGGGCTGGGATCCCTGTAATCCATTGCTTTCTGCTTTGTGTCCCATTGTGATTTTCTCCTTTTTCTGTGAAAAGAGGCCTCTTTGATGACAGGTAGAAGCTGCACTTATCTGTGAGGAGAGATTAAGATTTAGAATGTAGTAAGGAAGCCCCAAGGACTATCTATGTAATCTTTGGTTGCCTCTCAGTTGTTGAAGGTGGGTCCCTATTGATGAAGGTACCTCATGCTTAGGACACAGACTCAAGTGACTCAAGCTGGATCTGACCTGAAAGCCCTTTTCCTATGGTCTAGCTTCTATAGTACCAGAAAATATCATGGAATCTGCCAAGAGAAGAATCCTACAAAACTGCAGCACCTATGAACCAGGACATAAACAGCATGGAAAGGTATCTGTAAAGGTGCAGGAAGTGGTGCTTACATGTCAGTGGCAACCAACAGCTGTCTAATTGGACTTAATGGCCACTCAACAGAAGAAAATCATGACTGTTATTGGAAATCCAGCCAACCTTTTGGGGTTAGTGAGGTCATGGACATTAGAAAAGAATCTACTACAGTCATTTTGCTAGACAAGCGTAATTACTATCCCTTTTTAAAATTCAGTAGGAGCTCTAAGGTTTAAATATTCATCATGAGGGTATCACAGTCTCTTCAAAAATATGCCACTTGACATAAATTGTAATTTCTTAAAAGTAGAAGTCATCCAGTCCCTTGATACTTATCTAATTATTTTATAAACTTTAAAAATGCTGGTGTTTTTTGCTTGAAACAACTACCAATAAAGTCATTACTAAATCAGAAGAATGTTTTTATATTCGCATACATGATCACCGTCTCTGGCACTCTGAGATCTTTTCTGCAGGTCATTTGCAACCATATGCATGTCTCCCTCACAAACCTCCTTCGTTCTTTAGAGCTCAGGTTTGTTGACAATAACTCATCTCACCTTCTACTTTAAAAACTCATCTTTTCTTCACTGTTCTCTCTTTCGCATGCATTTTGAAGGCTTTTTTTTTTTGGTACAGATTGACAATTATCTTTTTTTCCTAGTGCTTTAATATTGTTCCTCCATAGACTTACATCCTGCAAAAATTAAGACAAGACATCTGTTGCCACCCATGGTTTGTAGTCTTTCATCATGGAGCACATTCATGGCTTTCTCATGATTTAGAGTAATCTTATCTAGTATATCAACAGTTTCAGATATTCTACTTTTGTTCATAAGTTAAAATTGTGTATTTTGTATTTTCTGTATTTTCTCATTATGTTTGTCAATATTTATAATAGCTGAATCTTTTCCAGTTTTTGTCTGCAAACTATATCAGCTCTGTCATTTCTGGGCTTCTTTCTATTGATTACTTTGTCTGATGATAGAGTAAATTTTCCTTGTTTCCACAAAGATGGTCTGTTTGGTTAGATATCAAATATTCTTCAATCATAGATTTCATTATATTCTGTTAAGCGGTTCTAGATTTTACTCTGGGATACAGTTAATGTCTTTGCAAAAAACGGTTTGACTCATCAACATTTGCTGTTACTCTGTGTTATTATGGGTCTTGGCTTGAGCTTCTGAAACCTCAAAATCCACTCCCTGTGACACAGTTCCTCCAACAAGGCCACACCGTCAATAAAGTCACTCCCTATGAATATATGGGCTCTATTTTTTTTTAAAAACCACAACAGTTTCTACCTACATTTTAAAAGATGATTTTGTGTTTAGAGTTTGTCAGAAAGAGTATTCTTTATATCTATATACAATCTAGTATTTAACTCTGTTGTTAGGAATCTATGAAGGCTCATACTGATACCAATGTTTCTGTGCAAGGACCATCTTTTCTTCCAGTGCATTCAAATTATCTACAAGTCATAGTCTTGAATGCACCATTATCATATTTTGTTATTTATTCATTTAGTTGCTTATTTCTAGATAAGTCTGTTGACTTTCAATACCAAGAATGTTAAATAAAACAATCAAGATCCAAGCATACCTGTAAGCCCAACACTTGGTAGAAAGCAGCAGGCAGATCTTGTGAGTTCAAGGCCACGCTGGTCTATATGGTAAGTCTGAGGCCAGCTGGTGCTACAGTGTGAACCTCTGTCTAAAAACAAACAAACAAAACCCTAAGTATCTCCTTAATGCTTCCAAAACAAATAACTGAGGTTTAAGACAAGAAAACAAATAAATTTAAAACAGTTCAGTGAGACAGTGCTAGCAGAGTACAGATGATGCATATTGGCAAACTTTGTGTGAGTCTAATCTTACTAAATATGTTCCTGAGCTCTGTAGGTACACAATGAGAGTTCAGTGTGACAACTCTAAACGCCTGTATTAAGACTCTCAGAGGAATCGCTGAGACTAGAAAAATTCCACTCTGAACTGGGGAAGAGTCAAATGAGTCTCTTACCTTCATGTAGATTTGGATGTTCTGTACACAGCACAAACTTGCAGACTTACAAATATTACAAAACATGGTTCGTAAGTGGAGATTCTAGGACCCTCACATGTAAAGTCATTCTGTGCTTGCTCTTCAAGAATATGTGACACCACAGAAAATAACCAAATGGAGATGATTTAGAAGAATTAAAACATTTGAAGAAAGTTTATTACTTAAGAACAGAGTATGGGGAACAAACACTTTGAGATAGTAGATTAAAATAATACAAGTATTTAAAGAGTGAAAGAAAATACTCTGTTTAGACAAGACAGAATTTATGAGGACAACAGTGACAAACATTTTCTGCTTATGGTTCACATAATTGGAACTTCACTTTAACTAATGTATTTTTTTTAAGGAAGTCCCAGAGACTTATCATAATTACCCATTGCTTGTGATTGTTCTTCTATTTACTCCTTTTCTAGACCACGGAGAACAAACACAGTATGCTTCTGTGGCAGGAACCAGAAGGGAAATGAAGTTAATGACTAATTTTCACAGATATGAATTTTATTTTCGCATTGACATCCAGTCCACTCTACTCCCTTGAAAACACAAATCTTGATTCATCCATCTCCAGCTTTTAATAGAACAGGCTCATGATAGATGTGTAATAGCTCAGTCTTGAGTGGAATTAGATTACCAATAGTTCAAAATGGTGGAACTCTGGAAGGCTATTATGTCTCTGTTTTAACTCTCCATATGTATAATCAGTGAACTGTCTTATTTTTTATTTTTTAGAACAGACCAACATTCCATTACATTGATGCAGAATGAAAATAGAAGGAAAGGGGTTGAGCTACAAATAGTTCAGTAAAGCTCAACTCTACAGTTACAGTGGAAATTTGAGGGGAAAAAAAACCCTAATTTCTAAACAAACTCTAGAAGAAAATAATCCTGTAACATTTCTACACTTAATCATGGGCAAAATTCTCAGAGAACAGAAAGTTTCTATTACATGTAGTTTTAGAAGATCTGGACCAGGCGTTGGACCAGTATTTGGTCCTTCTTTTCCCAGGGTCCAAATCATCCACAAGAGGATCATCTTATTCAAGTACAATCTCTCTTTTTATACAAGGTCCACTAAGGGAGTACTAATGTTTAGATCTAACAAACACTAAACATTATGTATTTTGATTTTTAAGTAGAAAGCAACTGACACTTAATTTGTTCTACTGATTGTTCACACATTTATTTAATGATTTTGAAAATGTTAACAGCAGAAAAGAATTTTGAGGTCATTTGAAACTTATTTATATTTAAATAATTATATTTGAAAGAATTCTCTACAAATTTGACCCTAAGCACCTCATAGAGAAGACTGTAATACTGTCTCGGTAAAGTGGAAATGCTGAGTGGTGTCTTCAGCAATGCTGAGATTTCAGCCTCATTACCTGTATCTTATTTTCTTGTTTGTCTTGAATGCCCTACCTTGCAGACTGAACTTTTGAAAAATGTTTTTTTGCTTGTCACATTTTAAATGTCAACAGGCTAGTATTTATATAATTGGCTTCTCCCTTCTCTTTCTTTTCAATTTATAACATCCTCCTTTAACATGAGAACACTTCTTTTGCTCTGGACAGTTAAAAACAAAACAAAAGCCTTTCCAGATAATTAACTATTCAACTTTATTCAGAAACATCTGTCTCTGTGTCTTGCTCAATTTTTTTTTCTCTACGGCAAGATTTTGGTAGTAAATAGATTTCAATCAATTGTATTGTTCTTGAGACAAAATGAAAGACATTTTGTGGTTGTTTTTCATTCTAAGGACTTTAAGATTAGCAAATACATGTAAATGAGTGAAGTAAGCAGTCTTACAGTTCAGAATTGAATGTGGGACATTTTATTATTAGTATTTCTTTTACAACCATATTTTTATATTCCTGTTACAACAGGGTGGTTTGTTGTTGTTGTTGTTTTGTTTTTTTACTGTATGTCTTGAACCCTGTGTAAGACAGGTATGTGTCGTAAGTCTCCAAGGTCTGGGCATCGTAAAATTCGTGTGTTGCTAAAGGGGTGACTTGGGAACTTGTTCATAGTCCATCAAACCCTACAGTTGATTTAGCTTCAGCAATCTGATACGTAGAAGGTGAGAGTTGCAGACATTAGGGGAGGGGCGCAGGGCTGCCAGCTAGCTTGACTTACTTTCTTAGTTTAGGTAGAAGAGGTAGAAAAATGGCCAAGGAGTGAATTTACCTGACACTTTGAAGGTGGCTAAGAACCCAAGACTATAGGAAGGCCATGTACTCTGTTCAGCTAAAGGAACATAGCAATAAAATGACTCCTAATGACCTGCTGTACCTAGAGATCAGTGTCTTACTTGCTTAGCCATGATTAGAGAAGCATTCTTTTGCTGTAGATGGAGACTAGCACAGAGATCCACAATTGGACAATGTGCAGAGTTATAAACTTCAGAACACTCAGTCCTAGCTGGGATGTCATCATTAAACCCTTCCCGTCGGGACTCAAGGAACTATGTAGAAGACAGAAGGAATGTAGGTGCTGCAGGGGATGGACGACACTAAGGAAGCAGTGCTTTCCAGACCGAAACATACAGGAGCTCACAAAGACTAGCACCATGCACAGGGCCTGCACAAGTTCCAGCTGGAGAGGATCCTATTGTGGAGAGCAGAAGTGGACACTGGCTCCCTTCCTTAAACCAAAAGCTAAATGACATCTGCTTGCAAAGCAAAAATTGGGGTTTTTTTTGTTTGTTTTTGTTCTCCCTGCCAATGGAGTCTCACTATATATGTCAGCCATCCTTAAGGGTAGGCCCCTAACCCCGTGTACTGAAGCATATAGCCAGCACAAAACAAATGTAATGGTATTTTTGTAGACTTTTTGTCTTATATTGCTTTGCTTGAGCAGTTTTGCATTGCTGCTCTCTTGCTTGTATATTATGTTTTCTGATTTTCTGTTTTGTTTTGTGGTTTGGCGTGTGTGTGTGTGTGTGTGTGTGTGTGTGTGTGTTTCTGCATGTACAGTTTTCGTGGTTTGGACTTGGATGGGTAGGGAGATTGGAAGTACTTAGGGGAGTAGAAGCCATGATCAGAATATACTATATGAAAAAAATTAATAGAATTAAATATTCAGAGCAGAATATCTGGAGAGTAAATAATTAACAAGAGAATTTTAGGATAGTCTCTTTATAGATGGCAAATGATGACCATGTTAAGATAAGAGATAATTAGTGAGGACACAACTCCCATCCAGGAAGCCATGTGGAAGTGCATACAGATGTTTACATAAAGAACAGCTTTTGCTCAGCTTTTATTATCCACATACTGAGAAAGCTACCAGTCAGTGATGTGTGCTAATTCACACTGGGGACTCCCAAGGGCAGCAAGCTCACTGTCTATCTAGAGTTATACCCATTAAGAACATGTAGAGAATCTTGAAAAACTCTGGAATCTTCCCCATTGGTGCCTGTCATTGGGAAAGGCATGTGGACCAAAGAGGACCTGAGGTGAGAGTGGTGAGTGAGAGGGTCTGTCTGACACTGAGATTGCTTTGTAATGTCAAAGTAAGAAGCAGGGCAGCTCTGTGGGACACAGCACAGCCTAAGCAAAGACTGCTGACTTTTGTCTTATATTGCTTTGTTTGAGCAGTATTGTATCACTGCTCTTATACACAGCCACTGTTGGCCTAATATTTGTAGGATGCCTCTTTACCCTGCTCCAAAATTTATTCCACATTTTCATCATAGTTACAACTGTATCATTCATCAATACCAACAGATGTATTAGCCCATAAGTATCTTGGCTTTGGTGAAGACTCGTGGTGGATGGCATTTAAATGGTAAGAGCACAAGCAGAAGTTATAATGTGGGAAGACATGAAGCCTTGAGGAATACAAGGCTCAGACAAGCCTTTTATAGAATCTTGCTTGCCGTAGCCACCAGCTTAGCTGGGCTTGGCAATTCACTACTTTAATCCCAGCACTTGAAAGGTAGAGGTAGGTGGATCTCTATGAGTGTGAAGCCACAGTGTCACGCCAGCGAGGGCTACATAGGAAGAACCTATTTCTAAACATGAAAAAAGAACTCAACCCTGCAATAAGGACATTAGTCCCACCTACTTAGCCTCGACACTGCCACACTGAAGGCCACACTTCAAGTAACATTGAACTTTTGAAACAAACTAGATTGAACACTCAGATTAAATTTCACAGTAATCAAATATAGTATTTTAGAAAGCTCACATTTATGCCTACACTCTATTTCATCAATTACTGCTTTAAATAGTTAATTGTCACGACTACTTGAGTGTAGGAACAGGGAAGCTGACTCTAACTACATTAGTTAGCTTTTCGCATTATTACAATGAAATACATGAGGCGGCTAACTTATAAAAGTGACAGTTTTTTTAATTAGCTCATAGTTTGGAGGTTCCAAAGTCTGGAATTGGGAAGCTCTGGTGTAGCCCAATGTCAGGAGTGGTGCCTAGCAGCACATTATACTGTGTAGGAGAAGAGCACTCGAATCACGTCAAACCATAGCAGGAACTGAGTTTTTTTTTTTATATCCAGCTTGTACTTCATGGGAACAATTGACATAATAATGAAAACTCGTCTATCTACTCTTTTCTTAACAAACACTTTTGTGGAAAGTAACTAATTTTGACCAAATTTGTTTTTAAGCATTAAAGAACCTACCTTGAATTTTGAATTATATATCAATCTGCAATCTTGAAATATTTTTCACTGGGCTTTATTGTTTCTGGTTTTCATTTCATGACCAAAACCCAGAAGACAAAAACAATATAAAACAAATAACAATCTAAGAAGAGACCCAATCAAAGCATCTTTTAAAAGATAAGCTAAGGTTATTAGTCTATATTTTTTATGACAGCTCTGATTTTCTTTTTAATGGTAGAGACTGATAGCTCTTGAGGTAGGTGTTAAATATATGAAATGTTAAAAAAGATCAAATGACATTCCCATACATCACTAAAATTCCAGTAAGTCTAAATAAATGTGATTTTTATTACATGGGTGTGTTTCTCTTGTTTCTCAAAGGAGAGATGGTAGAATAATTTATATTTCTTGCAAAATGATTTAAGTTAGCCTCTCTCAACCAAACAGTAGCATCACATTTTATTAATTATCAGTAGAATTTTTCCATCTTTCCATTCTCTAAGGTCTGTTTTGTGTTTTTTAACATTATTATATATTAATTATACATAACAATTGGTTTCATTGTAATGCTTTTACGTGTCACAATGAAATACTACATTTCGTATTTACCCCGCTGCCTTCTCCTGTTTCCTCCTTTTTTGCCAATTCTCTTCGTCATCCTCTTCCTCTTCCCAGTTAGTCCCCTTTATACTTTTATGTCCTTTTAGTAACCCAGTATTTTTTATTATGGTTTTTTATGGGCTCAGAGGTGGGAGTTTGTTTATAGGATCAGGTGCACCTTACCAGTGGCTACATGGCTAAAGAAAATGCCTCTCCTTCCTCTTCTACCATTAGCTGCTCTTAAATTCACAGAAGGCTAGGGCCCAGTGAGCCTCTTCGTTCATGACAGGGTGTCAACAGGCCCGAGTGTGTAGATCTTATGCAGATAATGACAGCTGCTATGATTTTAAGAGTGCTACGACCAGTCTTTTCCTGAGCATTACCATTCCACAATGATCCCCATCCCCATTCCTCTAGTTCTTTTGTGCTTCCTGAACTTCTGTGATGTTTACAGAGCCTTGGAGTATTTAAGTCTGAGAATTCAATGGTCATTTTTTCTCTGTCCTTTGATCGGGTATCGTCTTAGCAGTTCCCACTGTAAGAAGAAGCTACTCCCACCGAAGCTTACAACAGCACTGTCATTATTTAGAATTTGACCATCGCGCCATGTTAATCTATCATACCAATAGCACCTTCCCCACTAGAATCTATGACCTGTGAAGGCATGGGTTTTCGACCAGTTTACAGTATAAGATGAAAACTCTTTTTCTGTGTAGGAGGTATCAAAACCAAATTTTAAAACAATTATTGGTTACGCCAACAACACTTGCCATTATTGTATCCATGGGCTCATTTTGCCTGGCTAGTCAGGAATGTCGTGTCTGCAGCTTAGTACGACTAATAAGATAACTCTCCTCCAGCAGCCTCCATAATGCCTCTGGCACTTAGGGGATGTAGCCAGTTAGTTGGAAGATCTCATCTCAGTTTTAGGTTGACTGCTGTGTGTTCTGGAACCATGTGTTGTCTTCAACAATAAAGTCTTACCGACTAGTCCTGTTGGTAAGGACTAGTAGCAATTGTATTATTTTCTGAAGCTGTCTTTATTTTAAAAAATCAAATTAAACCCACTCTTGGTGGTTATAAATGTACTCTTCATCATTTGAATGTAAAGGCATCTTCTTTTAAAGAATTGGGGGGGGGGATATAAAAAGAAATCAAACAACCCAGTCAATCAATGAGCTAATGAAATATAAAGATAGTTCTCAAAACATGAAATATAAATTGGCAATAAACATGTGAAAGAACATGTTAAAAAAATAATGGATTATAACTTGTCCCTTTCACTAATGATGATAGGTACTCTATCTTGCACCTGTGCTTATCTGTAGTTAGGTGTATTTCAGGTATAATCATCACAGTATGCCTGCAAGACGTGGGTCTTATTTTACAGGTTAGTTCAAAAAACAGGGGCAATAGAAATAAATCATAAATACATTCACATAGTTTTATGCTCTGTAGATGTACAGTTCAAACAACAAAATTTTTATTGATTCTGGGGTTACTTGTGGCTTCTTTTTGAAAGTCTAAATAGCCATCAATAATCCTGCATCAATAATGCAGGACATTATCATCCATTAGCTCTGTGGTAGAAAAGCTAACTGAAATGTTCTCTTAGAAATTCACTCTAATAACAAAAGGCCTTTGCAGCTGTGTAAGAGTGGCCAATGATCCAGCAGCTGAGTGAAGAGAGCCATGTTGTATGCAAATGTGTCACTCGAAGGTGGGGCTGGGTTGAAACAGAGGTCTGGAAAATGTATTTTGGGGGCTGTTAAGGCCACATGAATGTTTCTGTTTAGGGTCTGCCTTATTTCAATCATTTTGAGCAATGATCTTCAAGCTGAAAACCATGAACAACTCCAAGGCAGTCTTATTCAGAGCTGCAAGATGTAGACTGGGAGGCAGGTTTGGAAGGGAGGCTGTTGCCCCACAGAGGGAAAGTGCCTGGCTCTGCTTCCTAAGGCAGCTGTCTTCAGGCAAGCCCTGCCAAGTACATTTGACAGGTGTTGTTCCCAGGTTTCTGGAATTACATAAAACAAAGCCTGGGTATCAAATCACAAGAAGAATGGACTAAAATTGGAAACATGCATCTTTGTCATCACTGTTCAATATAATTGAAAGCAGTAAAATTTTCACTTTTATGGGAAGTAGGTTGAAAGTCATATTTACTTCAGATTTGAAGAAAATTTCAATGCTTGAATCAAACACTGGGGAGCATAACTCCAGCTGAAAACTGACTAAACACTAGGAATATGAAGAAAATAGAAGAATCAATATTTTTCATTGATGCTGATAGAAATTCTAAAAGTCCTCATAGTCACTATCATCATCAGCATAACATCTATAAAACAACAAAAACTAGTGTTCTCAGGGAAGTAGTTTAAAACAGGAATAGACAAGACTTTTCTGAAAAGGACTCCAATAGTTCAAGACATAACTCCAACAGTGGACAAATGAGATTTACACAAAATTAAAAAGCTTCCTTATAGTAAACTATCAGCAGAGTGAAGGAACTATCAGCCTACAGAATAGGAGGAATCTCGAACCACATTTTAGACATATCAATATCTAGAATGTATAAATAACTACAAAAATTAAAAACACCAAATATCCCTACAGCCAACAAATATAATAATGAACTGACCTGAAGGTTCTCTAAAGAAGAAATGCAAATGGCAAATAAATATATTTAAGTGTTCGATATCCTTAGCCATC
>CM053757.1:887290-921830 GCA_028658305.1 Pachyuromys duprasi | reverse complement strand
CTCTTCAATTACAGCTGCTGATACTAATTCTAATAATGGTAACATTGTCTGAACAGAGCTCACCTGTGGGACCATTTCCCTTTCTGTTTAACACTAAAGAGGACTTGCTGAACAGTAGTCATGTAAGGAGTTTAGCAGGGGCAAGTTTGACAGCTGATTTAAGTGACAGTCACTTGTCATTTCCGGATGCCCCTTGTCCTCATGGTGATTGCAGAAGCCACATGAGAGGCCGCTTGCAGGAGCTTTTCTGTCACTCCTTGTAAACACACACCAGATGTGCCTTTCAGGGGGCCGTCCCAGGGCCACAGCTCCTCTGGGCAGGAAGTAGGCTGGCCGGGCTCACTTTACACCAGAGCCCAAGGCCTGCACACAGCTGTACTAGAGCCACTGTGACCCTTAGCACCACCTGGGCCTGAGAGTGGATTTAATGTAAACTCAGAGGGCAGTTGAGCATAAATGTGTGGTGCTTTCATGATATCCTAATTGTTGTCACTATGCAAATAAGTATGACTACTCAAAGCAAATCTGTAGGTCTTCTTGTGGTGTCCTTGAGCCCTCCATCTCCCTCTCTCCTTCCTCCCACTCTTCTGCAGCACTCTGCAAGCTTGGCCCATTGATTGGTCTCTGCATCTGTTTCCATCAGCTGCCAGATGAAGCCTCTCAGAAGACAGTTATGCTAGACTCCTGTCTGTAAGCAGTAACAGTAACAGTGTGGGTCTCAAGCTGGGCCAGGCATTTGTCGGCCTCCCCCATGGTGTGGGTCTCAAGCTGGACCAGGCACTTGTTTGTCATTCCCTCAGTCTCTCTTTCATCTCACCCTTTTTGTAGACTAGACATATTTTGGGTCAGAAGTTCTATGGGTGGATTGGTGTCCCCCTCCCTCCACTGGGAGTCCCAGCTAGCTATAGGAAGTACCTACATAATGCTCCTTAACACCCATTGCTTGGAGTCTCACCTAAGGGTCACTCCCATAGACTCCCAGAGATGCCCACCACTGGTTTCTATTCTTTTCTGGTCCTTCCCTTCACCCCTCCTCCTCTCTCCGCCCACCTGATCCACAGTATTCTCCTCACCCCCTCACCCATCCATTTCCCTCCCTCCATCTACTGTGGATATCTATTGCTAACCTGGGCCCAAGGGGGCTCACAGAGATTGAAGCACCAACCGAAGAGCATGCATGGACCGGACCTAGACCCCCTACATATATGTAGCAGATGTGCATCATGGTCATCATATGGGTCCCCTAACAGTAGGAGTAGGGCTGTCTCTGACTGTTGCCGGAGGCTGGGTGGCATTCCCTTACCTGGGCTGCCTTGTCACTCCCTGGCAAGAGAGGATGTACTTAGTTCTGCTGTGACTTGAGGTGCCAGGGTGGATTGGTGTCTCTTGGGGACCTCTCCTTCTCTGGGAGGAGGGAGGGGTCTGGGATCAGGCTGTAAAGTGATTAATAAATAAGTAAATGGAAATAAAATAATCAAATCACAGATGCACTTACGTTAGTCTTAACTCCTCATTGGTTTAAGTGGTTGTGTCCTGGTTACCTATTACTATACAACAAGTTGTATAGTAAGTTGTTGCTTTAAACAATGACTACTTCTTAGGGTTCTGTAACGAATGGGTGGCTCCTTTCCTGGTTTCACTTCCATCGTCACTACCTGACTGAACCCAGCAGGCAGCAAGTTGACTGGAGTCCAGGCTCAGCCAGCATGGCTTGTGTTCTCTGTCAGCTACAAGGTGCTGGTGTCTGATCTACAGGTGGCATGGCATCATTTCCACAGTATTCTGTTGGCTAGAACAGGTCAAATTCCAAAGGAAGACAGGCTCCACACCTCTGGGGGAAGAAGCACCTTTGCACTTGAGCAGAGGATGAGTTAATGTAGTGAAACTGTTCATCCTAACAGGAGTTGCAGAATAGGAGAACTGAGCTGAAGGGCACACCATTTATGATGTTAGTGTTAGACATCTGTGTTTAAGATGAGGTCTGCCTTTTAACCACCGTTTGGTACAAATATTTTATAAGGCTAACCCTTTAGCTCTTCCAGCATTGGGAATTTGGACTATTTTGCTTGTGTCAGATACAAATATTTGGTGAGCTAGGCAGCTTGTAAGAAATCACTGTGTATGTGTTGGGAGATTTTTCAGTGTAGAATCATTCATAATTTATGGCTATTTGCATGCATTCATTCATTGTGTGTATCTATGTACATGTTCTACTGCAGAACATTAAGCTATTCTAAAGGAGAGTTAAAAATGGTTATTTAGACATCTTCTCTAAACATATTTTATTATAGTTGGAGTTTTGTTTTGTTTTGTTTTTCTACTGGTGCTAATACCAAGCAGACCAATTTATATTCTGCATTTTTAAAAACTCAGAAACCTAATTTTTTACTTGAAGTAAGAGATGCTTTTGTCCTTTCTACGTAAACCCTCTATTATGAAGCCAGGCATGGTGCTTATGCCTGTAATCCCAGCACTAGCAGAGGTAGAGGCAGGTAGATTTCTGTGAGTTTGAGGCCAGCCTAGTCCACAAATCAAGTCCAGGACAGAGGCTACACAGAGAAACCCTTTCTTGAAAAATGAAACAAAACAAAAAGGAAAAGAAAGAAAAGGAAAAGAAAGGGGGGAAAGTTGTAACCCCAGTGGGATACAAAAATAGAAGTGTTGGCATACTCCACATGTAGACATCCACAGACATCTGTCTTCTGAAATCTTTGCTTAACACACTTGAATATTGAGGGAAAGTTGGAGATTAGGACCCAAGATCAACTATAGAGCTAGACGGTTGCATCTTGAGTACAGTGAGCTAGAAGGCACGTGTAGCTGGGCTTTTGGCTATTTTATTGGGTTCTTTTTTTCTACCTCCCTACACCACTCCATCCTTTCCAACACCCAGCACTAGGTAGGAGAGGAAGAAGGTTAGAGGGGAAAGAGAGCATTGATATCATTAGACTGTTTCCTGCTGATTAGGGATGTCATGCTCCTTAGGTAGAGTTTGATCTTCATCAGGATATCTCCAACCAGCAACCAGCAACCAGCAATCCAGCAACCAGCAGTCCAGCAGTCCAGCAACAGACAGCAATCCAGCAGTCCAGCAGTCCAGCAGTCCAGCAGTCCAGCAACCAGCAGTCCAGCAGTCCAGCAGTCCAGCAGTCCAACAGTCCAGCAACAGAAACAGGGGGAGCAGCAGCCACTGCACCTCTCAGGGCTCTGGCATTACTAGACCCCCTGAAGAGTCCCCAGAACTCCAAATGTAAACTTATCTTCAGCTGGAAAAATCATGTCCCTGCTAGAGCACAAGGCAAATCATAGTCAGCTGCTGTTGACAATCTGAAGCAACCCCATGCCCCACACCTGGGATTAAAATAAAATTTAACATTAAAACATAACATTTATGTTTTTTTTAATAGAAACCAAAAAATTCTCACTAAGGGCATGCATGCATTTTGAGTACACTGGGACTTTGCTCCTGACAAGTATATCTTTAACAGAATTGACACATCACCGAATACATTCATGTATTCAGAAACACTGATCCCATTTTCACTGAGTTAAATTTATTCAGTGTTGCATGTTGCTATGAAAAAAAAACCCTTAAAACAAAAAAGTATTTCTCAATCAACTAAATTCTTTTTTAACAGTACATTTTTATTTCTTTATTGTTTTTTAAATAAATTTACTTATTTATTCACTTTACATCCCGATCATAGGCCCCTCTCTTCTCTCCTCATGGTCCCACCCTCTCTCCCTCTTTCATTTTTCCCCTCCTCTATTTCTTAGATAAGAGGAGCCCCCCACCCCAGTTGATCAAGTCACAACAGGACTGAATGCATCATCTTTCCCTGTGGCCTATGAAAGCAGCCCCTTCAGGAGGGAGTGATCAGAAAGCAGGCAAACAGAGTCCATGTCAGAGACAGCCCCTGTTCCCCTGAGCTACATCTGTGTAGCGGGCCTAGGTTCAGTCTATGCATGGTTATTGGTGGTGCTTCAGTCTTACAAGCCCCTCTGGGCACTGGTTAGTTCTCATGAGCAGAAACAGAGGAAAAGGTATTGTGGGGGAACAGTTGAGGCTGATGGGACAAGCAGAAAGGGGACTTCAAGGCTGAGAAGCAAAGTATGAGGAAGGGCAAGATAAAATGGGGTCTTGTTTTGTACCAAGTGTTTTAAGACGTAAAACAGTTTTTTTTTCAAATTCTAATCTGAAATCTTAGGGAAGGTAGAGGTAAGTCTGTTACCCTGTTGCTATGTTGGCAATGTGAAGTGTCTGAGCAGCGGAAAGGAAAAGCAAGAGCTAGAGTTGGAGAAGGAGTATGGATGAAAGAGGAGACAGGAAACACAGCTATTCTGTAGAAACTCCGCTGATAGCAGAGGCTGAGGAACAGGAGACTTTAAAGGAAGCAAAGGTTCATGGAGAGAATTCAGTGACAGATTGTACAGCAGCACATTTGAGGTTATAGGACTTCCAGTACTGTGGGAAAACCACTAATATGAAAAGAAAAGGGGGAGGGATTTTCTAGAATAGTAATAGTTGGGAAGGATAGATTTCTTCTAGATTTAAGGTTTATGTTATCACATTTTTTAGGTGTGTACAAAATACATATACATGTATTTCCATTTTATTTATTTTACGATAGTTACATGCAGTTCAAAACACACATAAGCTACAGCCATCACAGCACAGATAATGCACAAATAGAAGATACAACATTTTGTCCTTGTAGATTAGATGCTTTTTCACAAATGACCATCTCACTGTGGGGTCCTTAGACGCCATCACTGTTGGGCATTATCAAAAGTCCCTGGAAGAGCCTCTTCTTTAAGGCTTGACAATTTTCTTATTGTCTTAATTTCTGTCTAGGAAATGTCTTGACTGGAAGCAAATCTACATAAAGAATAATGACTCTAAATGACCAAGGCAAAAGATGCAACTCATAACAAAGTTCAATTCCTTTTACAAGTTACTTTTGTTACATGTAACATCATAGACAAACAAAACAAACAAACAAAAAACATCCACCAACCAGCTGAGCAGCCAAGCTACCAAACACCAACAAATCCAAGCTCAGACAGGAGAACAGCTGTATTTTAATTTTGTTCTGGTTGGGTCATGTTTCAAACCATGCATCCTCCTCATGGCTTTCTCCAAATCCATGATTGAAAGACCAAGGTATGGCTCTCATTGCTACCGCTACACACAATTAAACCCGTGTGTATGTGTGTGTGTGTGTTGTGATTCTATGTGTGGTGTGTATGTATGCATGTTCTCATGTTTGGGCATGCATATAAATGGGTGAGCGTGTGTGTTCAGGCAAAAGGTTGACATACAGTGTCTTCTTCACTGACTACTCACCTTTTACATTGAGCCAGGGTCTCTCACCTGAAGCCAGAACTCACCTGCCCTAACATTCTAGCCAACTTCCTCCAGTGACCCCTGCCATCTCTACCTCCTGAAGCCTAGTATGCCAGGCAGGGGCCATACCCTCCTGGCACTTATGTAGGTAATGAGGACCCCAAACTCCAGTTCTCACACTTGCATGTGCTTTATGAAGTGAGTCATCTCAGGCCCCATTAAAATCGTTTACCATACTACAGGTAATTCAAAACCAAGCTGAACAGTGTTGGACACATGTAATCCCAGACTCAGAAGGCTGAGGAAAGGGGTTCCATGTGATTTTGAGGCCAGCTTGTTCTACATAGTGAGCCACTGGCAAAACCAAACAACAACAAAACAACAAAGCAACAAAAACAAAACAACAACAAAGCCCTTCCCTACAAAATAAAGAGAAAGTGAAAGTTGTATTCTAATTTTCTTCTTGGTTCTATATGGCACTTGGCTACTAAGCATTTTCTCTGAATTACCCAGTAAAGAGTTTAAGGGGTAGTAGCCTCTGAAGTTTTTTCCTAAAACACAGTGTTCTCTGTCTGGAAGATGTTTGGCTAATTCTGGGGCTGGCATGCATGACACAGAGACACTCTTCTCTGAATGGCTAACGTTGCTGGATAACTCCATTCCCCCACGCCCCTGAAGGTCTAGAAGGCAACTATGGAAATCCTTTCCACAGACCCAGTGGGATCCCAGATGTAAGTTAGTACCTCTACTGAAGTAAAACCGACACTTAGGCAGGATGGGCGCTCGCGGTGTTCGGCTCCTTCCTGAGAGGAGCCCTTAGATGAGCCTTTCCAGTGCTGGGGGCGGCGTCCTGCTCCACATTTCCACTCGAGGACCAGCCTTCTCCTGACCACTGGGACTGTAGGTTCCTTGAGTTGCCCTCTTGTTGGAGGCGATAAGCGAAGCAACCACAGCAAGCAAGAGAATGAGTAACAGGGCCAAAGTCCCTGAGCCAGCGGCGGCGAGAACGCCCACGAGCCTGTTGTCAGCCAACTGCAAGGATTGAAGGGATGATGGTGTGAGTTCTAGAGCAAAGGTTCATGCTAGGATAGCGGAGCCACTCTGGGATGAAACCAAGGAGATGGAAATGGCTGGTACCTCTCAGTAGGATAAAAAGACCGATGAGTTCCAGACTTTTCTTATTCATATATTATGCCTCTCAAGTCTGCTGTGAGAAAATGTGTGTGAATTATCTACTGTATTTATTCAATGTTGTCTCAGTGACTAAGATCCTTTATTTAAAGGAAAAAGAAATGGACCCATATATGTACAAAATCATTCTAAATTTATAGGAGTGCAACACTCAACAATTTGCTTCTTTCCTTGTTCAAGCTTATGACTTCAAATAAAAAATATGGTTGCTTTAAAGCCATTGGGGGGAAAAAAGGTGACATTAGCCGGGTCTTGAGGAACCCATCTCTAGAGAAGGAAGACTGATGTAGCTACTTGCAA
Source organism: Pachyuromys duprasi (assembly GCA_028658305.1). Taxonomy (NCBI): domain Eukaryota; kingdom Metazoa; phylum Chordata; class Mammalia; order Rodentia; family Muridae; genus Pachyuromys; species Pachyuromys duprasi. Next base: position 914,992 of record CM053757.1, on the reverse strand, counting down.
AGGCAGCTTCCACAGCCATCATTTTGATTTGGATGTGATGTAACAACTGATTGTAAAAGCAACCTTGTTTCATGCTGAGCCCAGACGCTAAGCTGCAGAAAGCACAAGGAAGAGCCCTCTCGGGCAGCAGCGAGCCTGGCTTCCCCACTGGCACAGGGAGGTTGCTATAGTGTCCATCGCAGTTTAGGAACAGGTTACAGGAATATGCAATCGAGGTGTACAGAAATACTAAGGAGGGAGGCAGTACTGTGTGGATTGTTTAAATGATGTGCTCAGAGTGATATTTCTGACAGCATCAAAGCAGGAGCAACTGTTTAGCCCTACTTTTCATTTAGCTTTATGATCCTTGTCTCAGTACCAAGCTAACAGAATGTTACACAAGAAAACATTGTTTTTAACATTCTGGAAAATTTAATATCTTTGTTGCCTTTAGTCATTTTTGTTGTTGCTATTGTTCCTTCATAGTTTGGTTCAAATCATTATACAATTAATACCACATAGTAAAGCCCCCATAATGTTATCTTTGCTTTAATTACTATACACCTTGTGTAAATGTGGTTTGCTGGCTTTTCACTCATTCACCAGTGTCTATCAATTATGTGGGCATTTGTGGCTCTCGAATATAAAAATACAAAGATATCAAAGCTGAATCTAGATCTCTGTTTCTGGGGAGAGGAGAAAAGAACCACATTCACTTATACGTACATGTAATTACAGTATGTTGCAAAGGTGCATTATGAGTGTCATGAATTTGGGTATAGCCTAAGTGGGCTTTATCTTTTTGTAATTTGAAATGAAGTATATGATTGTTCTCTGAAGGATAAGAAAATATTCGACCATTCTATGCAAGGAATTTCACTTAAGCAAAACCATTTGGATTAAAATTTAAAAGGGGGACTTTAAACATCTTTGGAATTGAGGGGCCTCCAGGGAGGACAAAAGCTGCACATGCAGGAATATGTCAGAATTGGGGAAAGGTTAGTGGACAGGTGAGAGAGGAAAACGACAAAGGAGGCAAGTCTTCTCCAGCCGTCCAAATACCACCCAAATTTAGTGTTTGTCCTGTGGTCACAGAGGAGCTATCAATGAATGATCTTCAACCAAGAGCTTGGGATGTGTCCATCTGTTTTCTTGGATATATTCCCAAAGTGGGGAAGGGGAGGTTGGGGAGAGAGAGAGTAAAAGTGGGGAAGAAACAACATAGAAAGAAAGAACACACGTTGCATTCATTCTGATAATACATGACCCTGATCTAAACTTAGGAAAAACTAAGAGGTGTAAAGTATAAAGGATGGCCGAGAGAGGGAAGAGGAGGGAGGTTACACACAAGATCAGAAGTACCCGCAGGCCAGCGTGCAGCCCTTGGCCACTCACAGACCAGCATGCAACCCTTGGCAGTCTTTCCTAGGACTTTTAGACAAAACTCTCTTGTACAGTGGTGTTGATGTTACTCTCTCCCCTCAGTTGTGTCCCTTTTGGGAGCAAGTAGCTGTAGTCCTGGATGAATGAGAAGGGAGTGCTCATACTCACTCAGGCAGGAGACCAATCACTTTGTTTCCTTCGGTTTCTGGACCCTTTTTGATCCATGTGGGTCGTAAGACTGATGGTACTGGAGACGTGGAAGCCCTCCACCCTAGCAAGTATGGCTGGAGAGGACAATGGGGAACAAGTGCTGATTCCTCATCAGTGCCCACAGCTCATAGAGTGAGCAGACAATGGATCTGCTTTCCTTCTTCTGTGGTCTGTGAGGAATCAGGACACTGTCTGTAGTTCTCTCACTAGCCTCAGAAACGAGGTAAGGATATCAAGAGCTGAATTCTGCCTCCACCTCTACCACTCTAGGCTGAGCATTGACATGGTTAAGGGCTGGCACTGCTAGCGAGAGTCTGAACCTGTAGAGAAAAAGACCAGGGTTTGACTCCTGGCCCTGCCTCTTATTTTTGTGAATATTAGCAACTTATTTCACAGTTGGAGAGTCACTTATTCACCTGTAAAGGTGGGTATTGATTTCTACTAAAAAGGATGGGATTAAATGAAATACAAGGAGTCTAAACTATACAAAGTGGCTATGTGTTCTCAGTAGTCTTCAGTAGGCAATAACATACTATTGACCATGATCTATTGATTTGTTAAAAACTAAACTGGGGTAACTTGCCACTTGACCAAGAAGACCATCTAGAAATCTAAGCTGCAATTCTAGTCCTCTTGTGAATTTTTTTGATGAAATAATCCCCTGATGCTATCAACTAGGGGTATTAAGCATGGGGCTGAAGTGAATGACATTTTAAAACTAATGTGAAGGTTGTTTTACTTTTAAGTTTCTATGATATAGAGGCTACTTTTTGCCCTGCTATTCCTCAACAATTCTTTAAAACTGCATAACCCACATGGATCTTATAATAACTCAAGTTGCAATGACACATGAACTCACAATGGTACTGTCAAAGGATGTGACCCGAATGGCTGGGATGCTCCATGTTTTACCATTATGCTTGCCAACATTTCCCTGAAAATGGTATATCTAAGTTAGTAATAAAAAAGTCTAGAAGATTCTTTTTCTAAAAGATTTGCATTAATCTATATTAAACTCTCCTGTTGATATCTTTAAAATGTACATGTTATTTGTGACTAAGCTGTGATTATCATTAAGTCTACCTTTAGAACCAAGTAGGTAAATGTTTCATTTTCACTCTGAAATTTTTGGCTTAGTTGTGGCCAAAGCATTTGGGAAGACATGAAACAATACAAATATTTAAAGTGAAGAGAGTCACGAATGGATGCTGGTACCATGTTGGTCATTCTCCTAAAAGTAGAACTTATAAAAATGATGTCATGGGTTCCACCTTCCTCCTCCTGGCCTTCCTTTGCACTCATCTCTAACCTGACACTTGCTAGAGCAACTGCTCATGGGTTTGACCCCGCCCCCAAGTAACTGCCACTAAGTAGTGAGAATTTTTGTTTTTAATGTTTGTGGCTAAAAATATTTGATTCCTGAAAAAATGTTTTAGTGGAATGAATTCCTTCAAATTCTTCTTGAAACTCAATTACATGTCAGCTAGGTAGGAACATGCACAGACAGGTGAACAGGCGTGGGGGTGCTGTTAAAACATGAGCTGTGTCTCTTTATGGTGGCATTACAGCTTCTACCTGTGAGTTTTGGTTTGTGTGATGTATGTGTTTAAATATTACATGAATAACCAGAAAACATTGTTATGAGAATTGGTGATTAATGGAAAAATCACCTTCCATGTGTGTTTCAAAAAACCACTTAGAATATTCATTTGTATCTGCATAGCAAAAGCAACATAAGGGCATCGCTTCAGCTCTCTTGCTAAATTAAAATAAGAGATAAAAAATGCATCTTTAAGACTTGAGAGAGTAGTCCTTGGGAATCCCTATTGTAACAATTAGATCCGCACTTTATGGATGGTAAAACACTCCCACGCAGACCAGAGTCCTTGAACTGTATCTTACCGGTGAGTTGCTAGAAACAGGAGTTTCCATAGTAATGCTGACGGTGTGCCAGAATTTTGTTTTTAAAATTATTATTGTGACAGCTGCCAATTTTTAACCATAAATATACTGTTCACTTTATAGTTCGGGGGTCGGAGGGACACGGTGCTGAAAGTTTAAGGAGGAGACTTGGGAACTGTCCTCAGACAGCAAGGAGGGACTTAGCCAGATGTTTCTTCTACAGAATGGAAGGCTTAGGACAGAGGCTCCAGAGGGCTTGTGCACCTCTTTCTAGGAGCAGGCAGCAGAGGAGGGATGACACAAAAATTACACCCACATCTTCATCAGGTGCGTCTGCTGCTCCCTGAACCAGAGTTCTCCCTGGTGACATCTGAATCGTGGCATTCCCTTCCATACCTCACAGAACTGTGTAGGAATACAACTGCCAGCCTTAAAAGTCCCTCAAAAGAACATAACATCTTTGTCATTAACTCTCACCACATAGTTACAGTTCTTTACAGCTCTGCTGTTTGGAATCAAGATTACCCATGGGGTGGGGGAATACAAGGCTGAGTTGGGACAGTGAAGAGACATACGGCTGGAAAGTAGGAACCTTCTCATGGGTGTCCATGCCAGGCTCTGCACATTGGGCTATATTGGAGGCTGTGTGTAAACACTGTAAATGACTGAGAAAAAAAAAGAACTGATCCAGCATAAAATTAAAATAGCCTTATGCATTCATTAGCCCAACTACAGCCTGTTTCTTTCAGGAAAAGAGCTCAGTGCTTGCTGATTTGTGATGTTCTGTGCTGGTGACCAGAAAGGGAAACAATCTGTCCTGATCCATGACTGTCAAAAAGCACAGAGTTGCAGGGATGATCATTATGACTGAATTTCTTGTGCTGTTTCCTGTCTCTTCTTTTTAGAGACAGATTTTAGGCAAAAGCTTAAAGCAGCTAGAAGTCTGAAGAACATGGCTTTCACATTTTGCTCTCTGGAAACAGGTGGTATGAGCAATATCATTGTTTGCCTTGGAACACAAGACCTTATGAATAATTATTATCTCTCCTCTCATGCAAAAAACCCAAGTCCCAGCCCTCCAAGCTCACTAAGTTTGCAATATGTTTTACAGATTTATTGGCCAGAGATAGTAGCTCACCATTGCTTTTGACTTTGGGTTGGGAGCTTGCCAGATGTTTCCCACACAGAAACAGCTTTCATTCTCCCTATAAGCTAATGAAGGAGGTGTGACTATTTTGTGTCACCTTCTCAGGGAAGCCTTCCCTGGGGTCATCTTTCTTTACATGCAGTTGGCTTTAATCTCTCAAGGGATGGTGCCGTGACATCTGCCCACCGTCCACATGTCCGGGTGCAATGGGAACTCTGCTGAAGTTGAGACAGTTTCACTCTGATCTCCTTCTCTTCCTTGTTCCCTTCCATCTTCAGCACCCAGAACAGTGTCTATCCCACTCTCTGATGATGGCCATGTGACAGCAGTGAACACAGTACTTGCTCAGCAGCACATTCAGGAGCTACTGACTTCCCCCAAACACAGAATGTCTTCCTCTTGAGATGTAAACCTAGACAAAACCTCAGCACATGCTCAATGGAGGAAGGAGGCAGTTTGCTTTGGCTCCCAGCGAAGATGTGATTAATTAATCCCTGGGGTGCTGGTGGCTGTGGTGTGGTAAAAAAAGGAAGGAGATGACAGAGGTGACTAAGCTGCCAAGAAGACACGACGACAGTTGTCTTTGTAAAAGCAGACACCGTCTTTCTATTTAGTTTTCTTTTTCCTGTCCCTCACATCCCAGGTGACAGGAATAGAAACTGCCATTGGAGATTAAAGAGTAAAGAAGCTACAACCAGTAACAACTTCCAAGATGTGAGTTTTTCCTTTCCATCTCTATTAGGTGATCTGTGAAACCATTACCTTGCTCTTAGGTTGGTCTTAGAAAACCTTTCTCTCCCTTTACCCTTCTCTGTGCCTCCTTTTAGAAACCAGTGTTTGCTGACTAAAGATCCAGAGTGCATGGATGACATGGCATTATGAACTGCCAACACTTAGAGGGCTCTACCCTCATTCCTTCTGCTCAGTATTTAGTGTGACCTACCCATAGCCAATGCCTCTGTTATTCTGCTCAAGTATCTCTTTTTCATCCCCATTGTCATAAACCCAGATCAGTAAATGTTACCTTTAACCTAGCGCAGGGAGCAGTTTATCCTGTGGCTATCTTCCCTTTCACTTGCATTGTATCCATATAGCCCAAGAAAAAAGAAAACCCCAAGACAAAAGACAAAACCAGTCCTTACCAGACTTGGACGCCTTGTGGAAATTAACCCACACCATACCTTATCACAGCAAATTGAAATTGCTAATCTTAAAACCTCATTTTTCCATTCACGAGTCTCTCTTAGCTTTGCGGGGTGGTGGCTGTCCCCAGCTGTAGCCTAGCTAGCACCTTCCTTCACAATCAGGAGTCATCTGCTCCTGCCTTTGCCACTTTACCAAAGACACAGCATGACAGGATTGCTCCTCTTTTAGGACATCACTCCTTTGTTCTACTGCTCACTGTGAGTTAGACGAAATTCTACCCCTCCTCCCACGACTCTAAGGGAAGAATATCTATTTGCTCTGGGACTTTCCAATAACACAAAATGCAGAGCTTTGCACAAAGGGGTTGATCAATCACTATTGACTTACTTGTCATGCTCATCGCTCTGCTTAATGACTTATTAAATTATTTTCATGTGTGAGAAGAGTTACACAGAGCTCAGAATGTTTGATGGTGGGACCATTCACTTATACAGCCATTCACTCTTTCAAGTTTTTACTAAATGTCTCAAAAGCTGCAGAGGTCACATAAGACATTAGAAGCATAGAATAAAGTTGTGATAATCGTTGTCTAAAAGGAAACGTCCTCACTATCCAGTGGTAGTGTGGAGCCTGGGGAGGGAAATCCACGAGTAATCAGTGTTCTGCACAGCAGCTGCTAGGCTGGAGGCAAGTATAAAGAAAGCGAAGGAGGAAGGTAGAACTCGTGGCATTGCTTTGTTTTCTCAAAGGCAGTTGCTGGGAGAAAGAGGAAAAGCAATTTAGGCAGAAAGAAGCATTATGATCCTGGGTTTTGTTTTAGTTTGTTTGGTTCTTGATACAGGGCTTCTCTGTGTAGCCTTGGCTGTCCTGGACTCAATTTGTAAACCAGGTTGGCCTCGAATTCACAGAGATACGCCTGCTTTTGCATCCCAAAGTGCTGGTATTTACAGGCCTGTGCCACTGTACCCGGCTGATCCTGTTCCGTTAAGGAGAACAGGAAACATGGCTGTGGTGGAACTGTGCTGAAGGTAGGCAAGCCCCTCCGAGGAGCCACATCTGGAAGTGGAGGGACACCTTATTTGGTAGAAAAGCGTTTGCCTATCCTAGGCACAGGGCAGCTTGTAGACATTACAGGCAGCTCTGTTTCCTCTTCCTCAGAGAGGTGGAAGGAAAATTTGTGCACGTTTTCACCTGGCTCTTTCCTGATCTATACGAACTATATTAGTTATTTGAAACACCTGCTTCACAACTCCTGTTGGGTTTTATTGTGTCCGTGTTTGCCAAGACATCTTCTCTAAACGTTGATTCTTTATAAACTGTCTCTGCCACAGCATACCAACTTTAGAAAGTTATCAATAATTGTGCCAATTTATTTTGTGCATAACCTCAAGGACAAAGACGGGTTTGGTGGCAAAAGAATTTCAAAGGCAGAGAGACTCTTTGAAATTAAAGTAATACTGAAGAGCATGACAACTGACTGTTAAGTACAATTAATTGTACTCTGGTTTATGGGGAGGAGACTTAAAAAGGACATTATTAGGCAACTTTAAAACTAAGAATATGAAGAGCGCATGCAAACTTAAATTTCTTGGGTGAGACACTAGAGTTGCAGTTAAAGAAGAAAGTCCTTTCTAATAGAAGACACGTGGTGAAATTCTAGGTAGAAAAGTGTGAAGCCGGCCACCTTCATGGACTTGGAAAGATGGATGCATGCAGAGAAAGCAAAATAAAGGTAGCAAAACCTCAGAAACTCGGTTAATATCAGCGAAGGCTACTTTACCCCCTCCTATCCCATTTCCTTCTGGTTTTCTTTAGGCTACATTTCTGCACACAACCCTAAATTGGAAACATAATATTTAAAAAATAGTAATTTCAAAATGGAGAGTTTTCCTCCAACTTCAGTTCAAGTCTCTTCCATTGCCCCATGCCTTGCCGTTGTAGATCTCGTTTGATTACCCTCCCCTGTGCTTTCGTTCCATGGCAAGTCCTGTTCCCACTGATGCTCAGTCCTGGTCTCAGCAGCTTAGGAAGGATTGTATCCCATGTTAGTTGCCCTTTTTAGCCTAAAACCTGCTCCTCGTTCTTTTCTCATACATATTTCTTTCATTCTTCAATTTTCTTCAGCTGAAAGCTGCTGTTAATTCATTTTTGTTTTAACATCATGCAGGAAAAAAAAAAGAGCCAAATCTCTGGCATCCTCGTGGCTTATCACATATTCCTTCCGCAAAGGTAATCTAGTCTGTGTCATTGTATTTATTGCAGCCAAATCAAAACCAGTTGCTAAAGTAATGAAGGTCTATTGGTTTGTGTTGACTTAATCCATGTCAGAGGAGCTGTAGGAGCATATAAGGATAATTTGACCAGTAAAAGGAAAGCCATAAAGATGATCAAAAAGCCAATAGATATGCTGAGAACACCAAGCTTATTTTACTGAGGATTTATGGCCAACTTATCAGAAAATTATTTGGCCCAAGTCTACATTCAAATAAGTCCTTCAGTAATTCAGCAAAGATTCCAAGCTCTTGGGGGAAAAGCCTTCTATAATGAGATAGCCTGCTAACCCCTAACTTGCAGCACATGTAGTTTAATTTTCAACAGTTGTGAGGCTGCAGTAAATTCAGCTTTTGAATCCCTAGTCCCACTTGTGCTCAGACCTGCATTAAATTACTGGAGCATGAATGGCATCGGTGCACAGGCAGCTGCATTGTCCCCTTGACATATCTTTCTAAGTGTTTTTTAATCAAATTGAACTCAGATATGGGACACACCCCAGATGGTAGCAAGTGCCAATTCCTGTTGTGTCCCCTTCCAGAATAAGTGGATGTCAAATAGTCAGAATTTGCCACTCCATGTCAGCCTTGCCCCAGGCTCCGCTCTAGAGGTTGTATTTTATTGACCAAAATCAAATTGGCTTCCCCTTGTGTAGGTGATAAAGTATGGCATCAAGTCACCCATGTAAAATGTATAACTTTAACTTTGACAGCCTGTCATTTGAAGTCCTTGTTTATATAATCTATTGTGCCACTTAGTCTATTCTTATTGTAAAGAACAGACATAGGACTGAAACCCATTCTGCTAGAGTTTCATTGATAGATGTCTATGCATCACGCCTTCCCTTAAATAATCTCAGTGGTGGTTATTTCGATTGTCGACTTCCATCAAATTATCAGACTTTCAGCTTTAAGCTCTGCCTTACGGAAGATGAAGAATGGGCATGATGCTGTAAGGGGAAGCTAGTCACAGCACAAACATTGCTTTTCTATGTTTGAAGCTTGGTACATGTTGGTACATCTAAACAGAGGACCCTGTGTTGGTATATGTGTGTGTGGTGGGGGGTAGGCCTGTACTCCCTGCCAGAAAAGATAGAAATCTTCACAATGTGAGGAGTGCTGAAAGTCATATTTAGTTTTAGAACTAAAGACTCCTTCCCAAAGTTGGGATTTCAAATTGGTAAAAGTCTAAGATTAGAAATTGAAAAACAACAACAAAAAACCCCATTATGTTTGACTTTGGTAACAGTTTACCTTAATGCCCAAATGTCTCATTGGAGGAAATGGTTTGTTTATCTTAGGACTGAGGAGCCTAATGCCTTTCTTCTTGGAGGAGACCAAATGCAAAATCTAACAGCATTTCCTATGAGCTTAAAATTATTGCCAATTCACAGCTGATCTTTATCTGTAAACTTAAAACAGAATATAATGGCCTACTAAAAAATAGATCTAATAATGTAGTTGAACTTATTATTTGACATTTCTGGGTGTCTAAGTCTATGTGATATGTACAGCAATTAGAGTATTCAAAACATCTCCATCATCTTTTGAAATAATACATCCAAGACTTAGTCAGTAAAAGACGGGAAGCAGAAGACCTCTGTTTCTTTGTGGCAAAGTGTCAAGGACAAAACACTTCACTGCTGGTTAATTTTCCAGGGCTGCTTTAATAAAATGAAGATGAGAACTGTTGCTTCCTACTCAGCTGAGATCTATTTAAGAGAAGCAAATAATGCATCTAAGCACTTTGTCATATTTTGCTTATACAGTTTGTAGTAATATTCTCAAACCTAAGATTTTCTTTCTGGACAATGTTATTACTAAGGATCTTTTTTCCCATCTGCAGCATGCTAACATTTGACACTCCCTGACTTTTCCCTCAGAATCTTGAGGTAATCAGTAATATATGTACACACATACATACATACATATGTGTGTACACATATAAACTTTTCTATGTTAAATAATCTGAAATATGGAGGAATTTTTGTTTCCTTAACTCTCTCAGAAGGACATAGAATTAAGTCATGCTCTGAATGATTCCCATGCCTGAGATCACTCCCCTTCACCCCTTTGGATCATGTTTCCCTTGGGTCTGTAATTTTTCTATTCAATCACCATTTATATTGTTCATCTCAGGGATGTGGCTGATCTCAAGAAGAAATCTGTGACTAGTCACCAGGCTTGAAAAATTCTCTCCAATCCTGTTTACCAGGATTCTCCAAACGTGCTGGGAGCTCGTGTTCTTTTCAGGGTCGCTCTGCCTGCACAGCACAGATTAAACACACAGCCTTGGTATTTCCAGTGCTGTGAGGAGACACATTTACATTCCACTGACAGCACTGGGTGTGAAAGGAAGCCATCTGCTGTGGTCTAACAGTGGGCTAGCTGCAGCTTCCACAGGAGAAAGGGAGCCACAGCAGGGCTCAGCTTGCATCTTCCGTGTGTGGTAGACCTGAGCACAAACCACCGTGATAAAAAAGTTTCCATTCTTCAGTGGATTTTAGTGGTTCATCTTCTGTCACTGAGTCTCATTGTCCACTTTTACTAATATTTGGTTGCTAATATTTTAAGGGCCATTTTCCTGGTTTCAGGAGCCTGGAATAAATATGTCATTTCTACTACAAAAATGACAGCTACATCTTTGGTTACTTGTGCATTAGGTCCAGGTGATTCATCTTTCCAACACACAGCTTATTTTTGACAATGGAAGTTCCTGTGAAGTACTTCAGAACTAAAAGGCAGTGTAAGGCAAAGGCAAAATTAGTTACACACTAAGAATTTAATATGTTCTGGCATTTTGCATGCCATTGCATCTAAATTTTCACAATTAAATAATACAGAGACTGTTTAAAAGGTGACTTAAGCAGTCTATCCAGAGTCACACAACTGGCAATTTGAAAGCTTGGTATTCAAATTATAGAGCATGTTCAATGACACAGCTGCATCATCTGTAGGAAAACAGAATGAATATAACCCCAAATTTCAGTTGTCAGCAGTGCTTGGCATATTTACATGGTAGCATGATTGTTTTATATTTCAAGTTTCTTCTTATGTGGAATACTCTTCATAGCTGGTTGGGTTTCCTGGCTTTTCAATGTTTATTTCATTCTTTTAGGGTTTTAAATGTGAGAACAAGCTTCAATAGAACAGGCTGGTAGGTGAGAAGATTTTGTTTATATGTTCTAGGAAGGTGCCTTGTGCATGGCTGATGGTTGGGAAGGAAGGTGTCTTCTCTCTGTGTGTGTGTGTGTGTGTGTGTGTGTGTGTGTGTTTGCAAGGCTAAAACATTCAGCAGAAGAACAAAGAAAACAACTGATAATTCACAACTTTCAGTTCTATGCTTTTAACACTCAGCATGTCTATCAAGAAACAAAACAACTAAACAATGCAGAACCTCCCCCCCCCCCAGGGTTGCTGCCTGTAGGCAATGCCATGTGCTACTCTCCGCTACTCTCCAGTCTTAACGCAGCATAGCAGGTGGCGGTTAAGAAGGTAGCTATTCACAGTGTCAGGAAACAAAGTATCAAGCCATCAGTTCCCTTTTTAGGTGCAGCACTTAGATTGCAGCCATGTATTGCTTCCAACTGTAAATATTAACGGGGAAGCAGAGAAAGAGATCTTCATTGGCCATGGCTGCCTGAGCTCAGCATATTACATGCCACTCTGGCACTATTTGCTGAGCTGCAGATAATTGTACCTCTTGTTAACAAGTTTCTGTGTATTTTCACTCCATCAGCAGGTTCTTGAATCAATGCCGATAGTAGCTTTGACTAACATCAGCATAATTTGACTTTGATGGAAAGTTTGAAAGTTATGCATAATTAAAAATTATGCATTATCCATTTCCTAATTTCCCAAGAAAGGCAATTAATCCTCTTAGATGTCATAGCATTTATATCTGGTTCCTCAAAACACATGGTTCTTTTGCCTCTGACAATCCATGGTGCTTTACCATGGATTTAGGACAAAGAGGTACATTTAAGGCAAACTAAGAATGCCTTTGACACTTTGACCCTTTGTGGGAATGATTTAAGTTTTCCGAGATCATGGGAGAAGGGAAAAGCTGTTATATTCCCTTCGAGACAGTACTGAGTTTCAAAACCATTATATGGGAGCTCCCATTTTCTTATAACTGGAATGTTTAAAAGGAGACTGGAATATTATTTATGGGAAACATGAACACATTTCGTTACATGTAAAGTATATGTCTTATTATTTATAAAGGATGTAAAATGTACAAGCATTATTGAGTAGATAAAGTCCAGAAGCGTTACTATTTATCAAGTATATAAAGTATGTAAAAATGGTGAATTCATTTGATAAGGATGCACAATGCTCCCTATAATATATGTAAACGACCTCATTGCAATAGCATGTTGTTGCCATGGAAAGATTTTTTAAAAGGTTATCCTATATTGTTTTTTTATAGAAACAAGAAAGAGTTTATCAGGTGTATAAAATATGCAAGGGTCTAACTGTTTAACTCAGAAGAAAACTTAAATTTCTTAGCAAAAATGTGAATTCTATCCTTTCCTGGGGTTTCTAAAATTCACGTCACAGAACACTCTGGAAGATATATTTTCAAGATCCATATGCAGCCATATTTGAAAAGCTGGAGCAAACAACACAGTTCTTCAGTTTTTATTTTCTTTGTAACACTCAGGCTGGCCTTGAGTTCTTGACCCTCCTCCACACTCAAGCTCTTAGATGCTGAGGTTGTGGACATGGTCCAAGCTTGAGTATCCTATTTCTTAATTCTTTCTGCTGCTTTGCAGTCATTCAAATTGCTTGGAACTGAACTAACAAATGAGATGGCTTTGTAAACTTAAGCAGAACTTCTCAACCTGAACAAAGAACAGTTTCTGATATACTGGGAAAATTACGTGTGCCAGGTAGAGGGAAAGGCTTGTCGGATCTTTGTATAGACCCTGAAATAAGACTAACTATGACTAAAATCTGCAGTCCTGAAGTGAACAAATCTTGAGAAGAGGGTGGTGCTTTTCTTCTACTCCAACTACCAACAGTACTGTGTACAGCAACTCCCAGACAGGGGCCAGTTCTCTACTCACAAAATTCCTACACATGAAAAGCAACTCTGTGACACTCTTTCCACCCATCTCAGAATGCCTCTTCTTCAAGGCAAATAGTTTTTCCATCAGTAGGCCTCTCAGGCATGGTGGACCCTGTGAAATGCTCCTCTTCTGTTTCAGGGCAGGGGACTAATTAAACATTACACACGTACCTTCAGCTTACCACCCAAGGGCAGTGGGAGGCTCAGAGTCATTACTTAGAATTCTGAAAATGAAATTTTAAATTAAGGGGCTTATGTTAGTTTCTGTAATTTGAGAGTATTTATATTTGTAATTAAGTGGCAAAGCAGTTAAATCAGCCAAACAAATACAACCTTCAACCTTAAGAAACTGCAAATTAGGATAATTTACATACTGCCAATGGTGATTAGCTTTTGCGTAAGCAGGACTTGATGGTAAAGATAAATAGATGACAGATCCCATTTGGGCACAGAGCAAACTTTGCAGTCTCTTTCCTATTCATGTTGCTCATTTGCCTCTGGGACTGGTTTTTGTTTTTGGTTTTTTGTTTTTCAAAAATTTCAACAGAGTTCTCTGCACATTGTTGGCCTCATGAAATACACGTTTTGTGTATGTGAAGATATTTTAATTTTTATTAATTACAGTTTATTTACTTTATATCCCACCTGTAGTTCCCTCCCTCTTTCTTTCCGAATCCCTTTCTCCCTCCCTCTTCTCCACCCATGCCCCTCCCCCAGTCCACTGATAGGGAAGGTCCCCTGTATTTAAAAACTCACTTTGCACTTAACGTCCATTCTTCTAGAACTTTCTACTAGGACACTTTACTTGAAACAACCTCTAAATGTGTCATTGTGTAAATTAGAAGCCCAGAATTACATGTTGGAGAAAATATAAGCAAATTTATGGTTAGATGTGCTGTATGAGTTTGAGAAAATTTCTCAAATTTTTTGAGCCTTGGTTTTGCACTGTAAAGTGGAAAGGAGAGAGCCATCCATGGTTAGTGTTAAAAGAGGGATGGGATAGTGGATGCTTCTTGGAACTGAGAAAGCATCATGCACATCTCTTTGCAGGAAAAGACACCCAAAGCATCCTAGTCCCCTGATTCTGGAGCCAGCGGGTCTCCTGTGCCTGGGCTACTTCTCCTATGGCAGTCAGGCTTCTGCTTCATAATCTATGGCTCTCTACGCTCTGAAAATAGATATGTTCAAATTACCCTCTGCTCAGTACCTAACTGGGCCATTTTCTCAAGCAAGTAAAAAACTATTTTGTTGTGTTCTTGGTGGTGATAAGTAAAGATTGCATTGGTCCATTACCCTGAGAGTCTTTTTGGTGGTTTGATACAGAACATTTTCTCTTTTTCTTTTTTCTGAAGGGAGGCTTAATTTGATTATATTTAAAACTTTCCAGGCCCAAACTGGTTTTGGTCCTTTGAGAAAAATAGACAGCACCATGTCCTGAAACTTCAGTGAATAATAACTTTACAAAGTGTTCAGGTGAAACTTAAAAAGGGGGGAGGGTTAAAGCAAGACTTGGTAACAAAACTATGCCAATTTTCCACGACAAAGTTAAAATTTGGCTGGAAAAGTCCTCTTGTGATATGTGTTTACTTCCCATTAAAGCTTATGTGCTGAAACCTAAACACACATTAAAGTTATGGTATTAGGTGGAACCTTTAAAAGGGGAAGACAGTTAAGCTTCCGGGTGCAGCCTGCATGGCAGCACCTTCCCTGATGTGATGTCACAAGGGAAGACACTGTCTGGTGACAAGAAAGCCAGACATTACCAGACACCAAAGCTGCTGAGGCCTTGATCCTGGATTTCTTTCCAGAACTCTATATAATGTCTCTCGGTAGTAAGTAACCCAGTATCTGGCACAGACCAAGAGGATCCCTCCTAAAATATCCATCTATCTATCATCTATCTATCCATCTATCTATCCATTTATCCATCCATCCATCCATCCATCCATCCATCCATCCATCCATCCATTATCTATCATATACAGGTGTTTGCCTGCTTTTATGTCTATGCATCATGTGTGTTTTGGTGTCAGATTGCCTGGAACTGCAGCTGAAGATGGTTAGGAGGCACCACGTGGGTGCTGGGAATCAAACCCATGTGTTCTGCAAGAACAGCTCTTAACTTATGAGACATCTCTCCAGCACGGAGGGATTGCTTCTAATTAGAAAGTGATTGGCAGCCAGCAAACAAACAAACAAAAAACCACACAAGCTGAAGGAATATTTGCAAGACGATGTGACACTGTCCTAAATCACAGGGGTATGAGAAGGTCTTCTTTTTGTGAACTGATGGCCACAGAAGCTTGAGCGCTTACAGCAGAGATCTAGTTCTAGCCTTAATTTGAGTTTACAGCCTCTATGTCCCAGCGTGGCTGTTCCACTCATGGCTATCCACCCTGCTCCACGCTCCATGGACACATTATTCCCACTATCTCTTTGCTTAGGACACTTTTCCCTCTCTTGAATGTGGTCCTACTTTCTATCCTGTAAAAATCCTTCTCATATTTCGTGCTCTTACTTAATTCCCATGTCCTCCATGAAAATGTCTCCAGATGCAATTGCTCTTATTGCACTTAATCACTCTTATTGGGCTTTTGTGAATTCATACTTTGCATTGACTCAGGAACACAAATTAGGGGCTGATTATTTGGGGGTGTTTTATGTACTTACATTTTTCTATAAAAAGAGATCATACTTTGCTTGAAACTACTGCGGTAAGGATTGTGTATTGTATTTCACTGATTCTCTGCCTTCCTTCTGCATTCCCCATGTCATTCTCATTACCAGAGGTAAAATGGTTACTTTGGAAAGAGGCTTCATTCTCTGGCTTGCAGGGGAAAACACGGAAGGCACAGACTCCAACTGCTCCCAGCATTGTCATGAGCCATATGTAAAGATTGGGCATTGGACTTCCTTTCTTGCAGCTCAGAATGTCAGTGGGTCCCACAGGGAGCAGAAAATGCAGACAAAGATAGCATACAGTAGGGATGGGTAGGCACTGAGGAGGTGGGAATGAACAGCCCAATTCCTGACATATCCACGGAAGGAGAGATCCTTTAGAAAGGAGAGAACACTTGGAAAAAGAGTCTTTTCTTAACATGAGATTTGTGAAACACGGTTAGCATTGGACTAATCGCACATTGGGTGCAAAGGCAGAAATCAGCAGCCCCAGCCCCCAGATCTAGAGACTCTGGTGCTCTTTCTGCCCACAAACACAAGCAGCTTTTTCTGGTTTTGCCCCATGCCATTTGCTTTTCCTTGGCATGTCACTCTGTGCTATTGCTGAGGGATTCGAGTCTTGGCCTATAAAGTTCATTCCTTCGCTCCTTTCTAAAGCCTGTTCCATGATCCCTAAGGAAGTCGACGGCTTTAAGAGTTGTCTCTCAGGCTTTCGCTTCTCTACACACAGAAATAAACACAGTTATAGAAAGAACTAACCCATCCATCGAGGCAAAGCTCCATTATAAACATGAGCTCCAGCACTGTCAGCACTTTGAGTTCTCTCTGACAACAGACATAGGATTGTATTTAAATTCACACTTTGAAAAGAGAAAATGAATATCAAGAGAAAATGTGCTTTTTAAAAAAATTTGTGAAAAAATGCCTTCTTGTTATTTTAGTCCCAGACTAAATATCCTCTGTATCAGGTTTTCTGCCTTCCTACCCCAGCAAGTTTACACTTTCTTCCTTCAAGCTACCACATCCCCATCGTCCATCTATTCACTGACATGCTGTTTTGCAGGCATGATTAAATGATCTGAATTTGTAAGGATAAGGAAGACATTTTATCTGTCTTTGGGTTTCCATCAGTAAGTAAAACAGGGTGGCTAACTTCTAAGACTTTTGTAGATAATAAAATAAATGTATATAATGGCTCAGAGTAAACACTCTTTTAAAATTAATTTATATTTTAAATTATTTTTTACTTATTACAATTTACTTACTTGTATCCCAGCTGTAGCCGCCTCTCTCGTCCCCTCCCAATCCCACCTTCCCTTTCTCTTCTCCTCCCATGCCTCTCCTCAAGTCTACTGATAGAGGAGGTCCTCCTCCCCTTCCATCTGACCTTAGCCTATCAGGTCTCATTAGGACTGGCTACATTGTCTTCCTCTGTGACATGGTAAGGCTGCCCTTGCCTCAGGAGGAGGTAATCAAAGAGCCAGCCACTGAGTTCATGTCAGAAACAGATCCTGTTCCCCTTACTAGGGCACCCACTTGGACACTGAGTTGTAGGTTATCTCTATGCATGGTCCTTGGTTGAAAGTATCAGTCTCAGAAAAGACCCCTGTGGCCAGTTATTTTGGTTCTGTTGCTCTCCTTGTGGAGCTCCTGTCCCCTCCAGGTCTTTCTATATCCCCCTTCTTTCATAAGATTCCCTGCACTCTGCCCAAAGTTTGGCTATGAGTCTCAGCCTCTGCTCCGATCCCTGCTGGGTAGATTCTTTCAGAAGCCCTCGGTGGTAGACTCCTGTCCTGTTCCCTCTTTTCTCCCTCTTCTGATGTCTATAAATCTGAGGTCTATTTTGTATCATAGAATGCACAACAGAGGAGGGTTTAAGCTGCTTGGAGAACAGATACTGCAAATGAGAATGGCAGGAACTGAGCAAAGAATTCTTTATTGGAAGGTTTTGAAGACAAATATCCTTCATTAGGCAAAGAAGAATAAAACAAGGATTTTATGAACAGCAATAGGCATCATAAGCTTTTGAATGTGCCACACTTCTTGGCTCTGACTGGTTTATAGCAGGTGGATTAAAGAGCTACACATTTTAGTGTTCCAACAATATGTATCTTACTCTGAAGAGAAAGTAGGTTTCCCTAAGTCCCCAAGATTTTGAGGGACCTTATCCTTTGCTAAAGTGAAATGGCCTTATAAATGTAGAGGAAATTGAGTCAGATAAAGCCTGGAGACCAGCTCTGACGGGACCTTCCTCTGGAACTGATTCAGGAAAGAACCATCTATATTGAAAGGAATTTCAATTCAACATGAACAATGTGATTTCTTTGAAGTTGAATCTTGAGTGGCAATGCTATTCTGATGGGCAGTGTTGCTTCATTTATTCCTGAGGCACTTTCATAGTTCCATGGTCACTCTTGATCAAGCCTTGACTTTTTCTGGTATGGAAAATGGATCATTGTTTTGCACTTATTTAATGTTATAATTTTCAACTTAATTTAATAATGGTGAGGTATCTGAACACAAAGTTGTTAAAGCTAGAAACTGACGTTTGAACTACTCATTTTTATTAATTAGCTAATATTTATGAGTATTTATTAAAGTCTCAATGGGAGGTTGGCTGTTGAAAATTCAAAGGAACATGTTTTTGTTCATCTGTTTGTTTGTTCTTTTACTTCTATACATGTATATGTGTGTTATGTTTGCATGTGTTCATGAGTGTGTAGGCCAAAAGTTGATGCTGGAATCTTCCTCAGTTGTTTATGGTCTTATTATTTGAGGCTACATCTCTTGGCCAAACCCAGAGCTTGCTAATATATATGGCTAGTCTTTCTACTTCATTCCATGAATCCCCTGTCCTTCTGAGGCCAGAGTTACAGGCAGGTGGCCAAGCCAAGCAGGCATTAATGAGGGTTCTGGAGCTCCAAACCCCTGATCTCTTGCCTGCTTGCCAAGCATTTTAATCACTCAGTCATCTCAACAGCCCCAGTTTCAAATAAATTTTTCCTAAGTTTTAGGTATCAACCACAATTGATCTTATCCATTTATCAGGCACCAATGTGAGCTTTGTCAAATTGAAAAGGACATATAAAGACACTTCAATTTTCCTTTATAATTTAGTCAAATAGGATGATAAAGAAATGCCAGAAGTACATAGAAGTAGCATGTATTAATGGCTCTGAAACTAGCCAGTGGAACGATCATGAACACACTTCCCAAATAAACATGTTGCAATCAATTTCTGCAAGCACAGCCCAATTTGTTTCTACAAAGTTGATCAGAACAAAACTTAGTGCAAGCCTGGCATGGTGGCACACGCCTGTAATCCCATCACTCAGGGAGGCAGAGGCAGAGGCAGGTGTATCTCTGTGAGTTTGAGGCTTTGCAGATTAGGCTGGCCTCAAACTCACAGAGACCCACCTGCCTCTGTCTCCCAGAGTAGCTGGGATTACAGTAGTGCACCATTACACCTTGCTAAGTTAATATAAGTCAGATTTTTAAAGTTCATATTATAAAACCTTTATGCCTCCCAATGTGCTGTTGGGAGGACCTCAGAGGCTCCACCAAACAATATTCAAGCTGTGGCCATTGCTTTTGGTTGCTCAGCAGCACTTGATAAGACCCTAAGGCTGAAGATACTGCATACTTTGGTCGTAAGACATAGAACCATCAACTGGAACTATGATGGAAGTTTCTTCAGTGCAGGCTAGTGTTTAATAAACTAGAGAATGCCATGCAGGTTGCTGGGGAGCAAGGTTATCAATGTCATACACAACTCTAAACCCTCAGAGCTACGAGGGCTTAGAATTAGCTAAGAGAAAACCCCAGCCAGGCAAAATGTGCCCTCAAGTATAGTAGTGGCCTGAGTGTTACGGGATAGCTATCTTCTTTCTGACTGGATTTGAGACCTATTCCAAAGGAGTGAATCCATGCCTGGTACTGTAAATCTAGTCAAGAGTCTGGGGCTAGTGGGATCTTAGGTCCTAAGGGGAACCTGTTATTATTGATTTTCTAAATGGTTGTGTTAAACTGCCTTATCAATACTTAGATGTTCATAGGTTGGTGTTGTACTCAACCTTCATTACAGAAGCTCCTTGTCTTAGCAATTGGTGGCAGAGATCATTACTTGTCAAAGAGTAAGAGTATAAGCAATGCAAGGATGTGGAGCCCCAAGAGGGAAATTGATATCTTCCCCTTTAAGGCAAGGGAACATCACAAAAGAAAGGGTGGAGAGAATGTATGAGCCAAAGAATGGGGAGATGTGCAGCACATATACATCTGCTTGATATGACAGAGCCATTGTTCTCATGCACAGTACAGCTGTAGTCACCCATTACAAACAAGGCTTACGCAGATTGGGCCCTTCAGTATATCATCCTGGACTGAAGGGGAGCTTATGAAGCTCTGATGATCCTTGGGAGTATATAGGAAGTTATCATTTGCTGAGGGCGGTAGTCTGTAACTTTATTTGGTGGCAGAGCCAACTGATGAGTTGTCCATACTCCAGAAAATAACCTCCCATCTATACTTATGCAAGTGACTCTAATATAGCCAGCGGATCACTACACAAACAATACATGGGACTAGGAGGTGGCTTGTTGGGAAGTAGAAGGGTTTTAGAAGGAGATAAAAGCAGAGTAAGAGAGGGTAAAGGGGCATGAAAATGACTGAAATTCACTATATGTGTGTATGCATGTGCATGTGTGTATAAAACTGTCAAAGAATAAAATAAGAAAAAATTATATGCTACTTTTTGAAACTTAAAATTGAGAGAAGCAAAGGCCATTCTATGCTATACTCTATATAACACCATGGCATTAAGCTGTTGCATCCTAGCAGTTTCCAGTTTGTCTGATCAGAATTATATTTTTGATGATACTAATGCTGAAAGGTCTTATAAAGCGATAAATAAAAGAAGTAGGGTTGGAAAGAAGACCATCAGGTAAAGGCACTTGTGACTAATTCTGATAACGTGGGCTTAATCTCTGGGACCCACATGATGAAAGGAAAGAACAGTCCCTTGCAAGTGGTCTTTTGGCCTTCACATATGAGCTCATGTCTGGTACTGCTAACTGGGCACCAAACCTCTGCCTTTCTAGGTCATAGGCACTTTATTCTGCTAAATTGGCACAGCAAAAAACTCTACCCTAAGTTGTTATATGTATACCCACATATTAGTGCATTCTTTAATTTTCATAAAAGCTTCTTTTTTGCAGTAGATGTTGATTAATACAGATAACCAATTCTGTCAACATGTACAGAATAAAAGACTGTGAAGTATTCAGCCCGAAATGGGACATTTATATTTTGCCATCTTCCTGTAAGGCTCAGGGATGGCTGAGGAAGAGGGGGCAGAAAGGTTGTAAGAGCCAGATATAGTGGACATCTGCAACAAAATATTATTCGCCAGATATGACAATGCTGTTGTATAAATGGGCTCATAACAGTTGAGACCATATGCACAAGAGCTGCACAAGATCAAGCCAGCCAAAACACCAGCTTGAACAGAGTAGGGGCTCATGATGTCCCATCCCTACCTGAAGAGCTACTGGCAAGTGATGGTGGCCTGAGGAAGAAGAGTCAGTTTCCTTAAAAGATGTGGGCCCTGTCTGACTACTCATACTCTGGTAGGTTGTCTTTCAACCATGTGCAGTCAGGTTACACTACAGTATAGTCATTGGGTTTGAAAAAAAAAATAAGTGCCCAAAGTTGTGAGGGAAAAGTGTCAGTGGGGATAAAGAAGGAATTATGGGGAAGCATTTATTTAATGATTTAATCAATAAATAGTGATAATTATGTTTTTTAATGGTTTGTGGTTGCTGTACCATTTTAAATTCTCAGTAGCACTGTGTAAGGGTTCCAGATTCTCTCCATTCTAACTTGTACTTGTTATTTTTTGTTTGGTTAGTAACAACCAACTTAGCATGTATAAGGTGCTGGCCCACTGTGGTACTGATTTACACTCCTCTTATAGTTAGTGATGCTAAGCATCTTGTGATATAGCTGCTGGTCGTTTATCCTCTTTATACAAACATAGAGTGCCATATTTACTTGCTCCTATATACTAATTAGTGAAAACTCTGTGATAAGTGACAGTGCTTTTCTAAAATTATAATTTGAAGAGAATGTCATTCTGGGTGTTTATTTCTGCAGGCCAAGACACAAGACATTGCCATAGAGCCTGAGACCTCTGTGCCACTGGCCAGGACTGTGTTTGCAGGAAGAGCCTGAGGATGTGGGCCAGTCAGCATTGTCCTTGACATCAGCCTTTGCAATTAAGCACAACTCTATCCTCTCAGAACCGATTTATGATTCTGTCATTCATAAATGATTTCCTGTCCTTGCTGCATTTATTTGTATTTTCTGCTTAATTCTCCTGGGTTAATATCTTCTATGTGAAGGAGATTTTCCCACCACTTTCTGTACTTATTGGGTCTCAGTGAATGTCCACATCCTCAGATTCTGGAGCTTCAAAGTCCCCTCTGATTAATCCATTCATTAATTTCTAAGTATGCTTTGTTCTTTGTGCAGCTAGTAGAAAGACAGACTTTGCCATTAGATATGTCTGTTCACAGCTCAAGTCCCTTTATTTAATTTTGTATTTCTTGGCACTCTCTTCTATATGTTTTTTTTTTTACTTGTGTCTTCTGGAAATTAGACAATGAATGCTACAGGAACAAGGTTTTCAGTTTGAACTGAAAAGGACTGAGCATGGCCACCCAGTCTGATTCATAAAGTCAGAGAATGCTCATCACACTGTCCATTTCCTGGGTCTTAGCTCAGAGATCACAACTCTTTCGTAAGCATGAAATTTGGAAATCAAAATCTTGATTACAGCCACGAATAATGTTCCCTAATTGAACAAAGTTGAGTAACTTACTCAACCCGCTTATGCTCCCAGTTTTTCATTTTAAAATAAGGATAAAAAAATCACTCTCAGAATTTTTCTAAGAGGAAAAAAACCTGAGAGTTATAAATTCAATCTTTGTTAAACTGAAAACAGGTTATTGTAGGTGTATATAATTGAGTATTTCAAATTGAAGCAGAAGTCCTCTCATTTCTACATTTCACAGCATGTTTTAATGGGAGAAAGCAGAAAACCTTTGGAATTTGCTATATACAAACTCTGTTCATGCCTTTTAAAATTACAAATGAGAAAGTTCAAGGCTAAGCATACTTTCTTATTTTATACTTTATTTATTTAATACAAATAAATGGTAAATAAACAAGTTTATAGGAGAACCTACCTAGAAATCATTCTATGGTGTTATGCAGCAAAGCCAGACTAGTGGTTTATCTGTGATCCCTGATGCTTAAGGGTTGAGAGGACCACAAATTAAACGCCAGGAGGATCTTAAGTTCAGGATCCATCTGAGCTATAGAGTGAATTAAAAGCCAATCTGAGAAACTTAATGAGACCCTCTTCCAAAATAAATAAAAACTAAAAAAAAAAAAAAGACTATGGGATATATCTTGTTGGTTGAGTAATTGCTTAGCCTTAGGTTTAGTACTCCCAAACTGCAGGTAATGGTGCACAGTAGGAAGCTTGTGCCTTGGAATCAAACATTTCTACATGCTCTGATATCTGTTTGCAGTGTAACCTTAGGCCAGATGCTCCATGCTTCTAAATCTCATTTTCCTCATCTTTAAATGGATATTGTAATACGTATCTCATAAAGTTGCTGTGAACACTTATTAAAGGGATGATATGCAGGCTTCCTGCAGCTCTTGTATCTTTTCACTTTCTATTAAAACATCAAGCTAGATTTAGCCTTGCTTTTTTTCACTTTCTAGGATCTTAAGATTAAAAAAAAAATGAGTTCTTTCCTCTAGCTGAGCAAACTGCCCAAAAGAAAAAGGGCAAAGAGAAGAAGTTGTCATAAGCCCTGCTGTCATAAACACAGGAGGGCAAAAATTTGGTAAAAGGCCTAACAACAGTGTTGGACAGAATAGCCAGCCCCAAAGAGACCTCACTCACTCAAATGGCCCCTTTATATCAGCCTGCACCTGGCAAAGGGTCACCCTCCATAACTATTCAAAGCGCCTGCTGCTTTTAAATAGTTCACCTAGGCTCTGGCAAGCAAACAGCTACCCAGCTACTTAAGTTTCCCTGAAAGTCCAGGCCAGGAGAAAAGAAGCAAAGGCTGTTCTTCCATGCTGAGAAGAAAGATGGTGGCAAGAGACCACCTGTCTCTTGAGCAGAGGTCAATACAGTCACCACCTTGCTGAAGAACAAGTTGGCCCAGTGGGTGATGATGGCCCATGATATAGACTCCATTGAGCTGGAGGTCTTTCTGCCTATCCTGTGTCACAAGATGAGGGTCCCCTACTGCATCATCAAGAGGATGGTGAGCCTGGGCGGCTGGTTCAGAGGAAGACACGTACATGCACAGCCTACACACAGGTTAACTCAGAAGACAAAGGCACTCTGTGTAAGCACGTGGAAGCTATGAGGACCAATTACAATGGCAGATATCATGAGGTCCACCACTGCTAGGAAGGCAATATCCTGAGTCAAAAGTCTGTGGCTCCCATTGCCAAGCTGTAAAAGGCAAAGGCCAAAGAACTTGCCACTAAACTGGGTTAAATGTATACTACTAAGTTTTCTGTATATAAATATAATTTAAGAATTGTCCTATGAAAATATTAAGTAATAATGGTTTACAATCTTCATATTTACCTTCCAGATATTTTAACATCTCTACATTGACTACATTTTCATGGATATAGGTCCAACGCTGATTGGATTTTATGCTTCTTTACTCTTTAAAATTAGTTCTCAATATAGAGGTGATACGGTGTTCTAGGATACTGGGAAAACTTTATTTGCAACCTGTCTAGAAAGTGGAGAAATGATTTACTGTGTTTGCATAGGGATGGAAAGAAATTGTGAATAGTGGGTTGGGAAACCTGATATTTTAAAGATTGTGTGTGTGTGTGTGTGTGCGTGCCCACATATGTATGGGTCCTGGTGGAGACCGAAAGAAGCATTTGCTGTTCTGGAGTTGTGGTTGCAGCTGTGGGCACCAGATATAGGTGATGGGGCTGAACTGCTGTCCTCTGAAAGAGAAGCAAATGTTTTTAATCCCTATCCCAACTCCTCAGACTTGAGACTTGGCATCTTGTAGCTTAACTCAGACATGCCCTCTCCTTACTTAGATTTTCTTCTTTTATATAGAAAGAGAGTTGAATCTGAGGGTTGCTAAAATTCTTTTAAACCCTTTAATACATTTATTTCACAATAATAACTCCAAACTCAGGAGAAGCAGCATCCTGGCAGATATAACACATATCATTTAGTGGACTGAGCCATATGAAATAATCATGTCAGGTATTTAGAATGTCAACATGTTTCATTAATTGTTGAATGAGTGTCAACTTAATCTTCCAACAGGAACTATTTCGTACTTTACATTGGAATGTCTTTCTAACAGCATTAATTTACCTAATGGTTTAAGAAAGAAAGAGCATTCAAATACACTTTCCCAATAGCTCTACACATTCCTGGCCCCATGCCCTGGTTCTACTACAGATCCTGCTGGATAATGATTGATTGTGGAGCAATGCAGACCTTAAGCCTTGCTCAGAGAACCTCTGTGTGCATATGATGTATCACAGCTCAGCCTGTTTTTTTCTCTGCCTTTAGGGTGCTAAGTGGGACAGAGTTGGTGGGTTTCGATTTCAAAGAATAAATCAGTGTACCTAAAACTTCATTCTTTTTAAATGTAATTTAATTTTTATTATTAGTTACATTTTATTAACTCTGTATCCCAGGTGAATCCAAAACTTCATTCTTATGGAGATTCCTCATTTTCAACATTTCTTCACCATAGCATGATCCAATGTGTTAATGATCTCAAATTCATAGATGCATTTTTTCCAATCCTCCCTTTTCCCTAAATGTCAGGAGATTTGGACCAGCAATTTGGCCTGGCAATCTATACGTCCTCTCAAGTTTTAGTTGAGTAAAAAATTCTGTTCTCATTCAGCCCCAACACTCTGCTATCATAAGTAACATACAATGCAACCTTAACAGATTTTCAAGATGCAAATAGACTAATTGTGCTGAATTGGTTTGTGGTTGGTGCTTATGAACCTGCCAACTCCATGCATCTCTTCCAGTCAATGTACAAGTATTCTTCACAAGACTCCTGGCATCCTTACACAGATTCTACTTGAAGGTTTCTAGGTTGGGAGTTCACTTTGTTGTAAATCAATTTGGAACATTGCTGAAGAGTTCTAATGTTGGCTCATTTTTGATATGCTGGCTTGAAATCTTCCTTTAAGTGATATCCCCGTGTCTTATTTCCTCTCTCTGTTTTGGTGTGCACCAAGCCTACTGTTGACATTCTGATGGTAAACAGAGGTTGTCAAGTGGCATTTGTGCTTTCCCTCACTCTGTGCTTTTTGGAGAAACGATTCCTTTATCCTCTTCCTACTTACAAGATGCCCTTTGCCTGGCCCTAGGCATCTTCCTTTAAATGTGATCCCCCCAAAGGAAAACTGGTACCTCAAAATTGACCAGGCGGCTTAGGGAGCAGGAGAATTAAGATGACCTACTTAAAACTGCAGTTTCCCTTCAGGTGCCAATAAAATCTCTTCGATTATAACAACCTTTGGGCACTAACAATTAAAATGTAGATAGAATGACAAAGAGCATGTCCAAGAGCACTGATAACAGAAGTATGTATGGTCTACAGAGGAGCTGAGCTCAGAGGGAACAGGCCATGGGTGAGTTAAATTGTTTTTTCAGCTTGTTTTCTGAATACAGTCCTAAGCTAACTAAAACCAAGGCCAATTTTACAGTCTTTACAGCTTAAAGAACAAGAGTAAAGAGGTTTATGACCGAAATTGGAAGTGAAAGAAGAAAATTCTGGAAAGAAGAGAGCTGTGGAGGTAGCTGTAGAAGTCCATGTTACTGCAGTAGCCTCTTAGTTATATATTTATTAGTTAAGTCTTGTCTGTCCTGAATCCATTTCTATACCAAAGTTCAAGTAATCTTTGAGAGCACAAGTGTAACGGTCACTCTTACGTTGGAAACATTTCAAAGGCCTCTGGTGGTCTCAGGATGAAAAGCCACGGTCTTTCTGTGACTTTTAAGCATTCTTTACTTCTGCAGCTTAGTCTTCGTTTTCCAGCCACACTGTCGTCCAACCCTTACCGCCCTTACCGCCCGGAACAGTGTTGTCTGCCCCAGCTCTCCTTTACAAGGCTGCTACTTACCTTTAAGTCTCAGCAGAGTCCTTGCAAAGCTTGCCTCCTTGAACTTCTACATCCACTTTTAATTTTGGACAAAAATTCCTTGTTTCACAGGCCCTACAGTGGACACCTACTGCCATCACAATACTGACTGAAAAATCATCCTTCTTGATTTATTGGCCTTCCTTATGTACTCTTTCTTTTGGTTTTATGTGGGCAAGCATCAAGTCTACTTCATGTTTACTTACCCAGGAATTACCAAGGAATGGTATATTGTAAGTATTCATTAAATCATTTGTTGAATAAATAAAAAAGGTCATGCAGAACAACAGTCATATGTACTAGAAATGGCATTAATAGTTGAAATCAAAATTTTTAAATTATTAAGCTAAGACTGTATCTTCTTCCAGAAAGAGCTTTAATTTTGAAATATTTAGCTAAATAACTTCTGTTTTAGTGATCTTCCAACAAAATTTAGTAAAAACTTCTGAATAGGACGGACTTTTATTGATATAGTATTGACAAAGTACAGCTGAGGAAAAAATGTTGTACTTAAAAATGGCTCCTCACAATGGATAAAGAAATTGTGGTACTTTTACACAATGGAATACTACTCAGCAATTAAAAAGGTGGAAATCATGAAATTCGCAGGCAAATGGTGGGACCTGGAAACAATCATCCTAAGTGAGGTATCCCAAAAGCAGAAATAAACATAT
>CM053757.1:845674-886790 GCA_028658305.1 Pachyuromys duprasi | reverse complement strand
GGAGGAGGTCCTCCCCTGTTGGTGGACTTGGAAGGGGCGGGGAAGAGGGAGATGAGGGAGGGAGAGGGAGGGTAGGAGGGAAGAAAGGAGGGGGGCTACGCCTGGGATTCAAAGTACCTAACCTGTGATTGATATATAAAAAAAAAGGCTCCTCACAATCCTGACCTAGATTTCTGAACCAGTACTAACTAAATTTATATTCATCTTTACAATTAAAACATGGCATTTATTCAGGTTTCCCTGTTTTTCTCTATTTCTCTTTTCTTCAGTAGAGAGAGGATAGTTAAAATCACTCTTACGTACACATTCACAAAGAAGTAACCCAGATCAGAATCCACTGTAGAACAGACGGTGACAATGAAACATCAGCAAAATGAAGAGTTTCTATCAAGGAAATGTAATCAGTTGCAGAAATTTGACCCACAAGAACCTGTGTGAATTATGAATGATTGAGTGTGTGAATTTCTGACCTTAGGTGAGATGATCCTTTCTCGTGACCAGGTCAAACGAAGACCAGTTTTATCAGAGATGATGTAACTCAAAAGTAAGATCTAGTGAGGTTGTTGTAGTCTCTTCTCAAAGGTCAGCAACAGAATCACTTGCTTGACAGAACCTGGCCCTTAGTGTCATGGTATTTACTTGTAATAACACATACGGGAAAAGAGGAATCCAGAGATGAGTACTCATATGTGTTCCTGGTGGTGGTAGTGTGTGTGCATGTTTGTGTCTATGTGTCTGTGTGTCTGTGTCTGTGTGTATGAATGTACTTGCTTGTGGATCTTTTACTGTGTAACCCTCAGTCCACGTAAATAAAGATGTGTGCCACCAGAAAATGACAAACAGAACATACAGAAGAAAAGACTTTATTTTTCTGTGAAAATGAGTAAAATCCTTAGTCACATAGACACACTTGAACAGAGAAATAAGGAGAATAGAGAGAGAAAATATTTAGCAAAAAGCTATCAAATGATAATAAGAAAGTTGGAAAATAGAAAAGCAAATTGACAATTACAGTGACAACAGAAGCATTCCAACTGTACAGAGAAATATACTGTAGGGAAAACAATCCCTAAATATATTATGTAGAGAGTTTATCACATTAAGAATAGTCTGTAAGTACACAGTTAAAGATTGTGTTGAAGGGAGTGAACATGAAACTCTACATATGGTCTCTGACTATAATCTACTTATTGGACATACTTAGAAGTGCATATGTTTTTGGAAAAGTTTCCCTAACTTTCTGGCCACAGCAGCCTCACTTTATAAGAGGCTATCTGAAGTGATGGTATGGACACAAAGATTTAGATGTGTGGAAAATGATGAGAATGAAGGACAGATGTCAACATCACTACTACTGTGAGTTAATTGCCACAGGGTGAGGGCCGCTAAGTAAAATTTATAACTTCTGAGGAATAAAAATAGATGCAGCTTAAAAAAAAACCCTTCATAGTACATTATCTTGTCCTTTGTCTGACTGGTGTATTTAGATTGACCTTGGTCATTTCCATAGCATAAGCACTTTCTTAAAACAATCATGACTCAGTGAGCACTGATAACATGCAAAGGAAAGGTTACCCTTGGGATTTCAATCCAGGGTGGCTCCTGGAGGCAGAGACACACTCACTGAAGGGCATCTTGCAGGCAACTGCTATTTCAGTGCTGTTGTGAATTCATTCAGAAGGTCAAAGTACTTCCCCCTCCATGAACACTAACAGAACCTCTTTTGTAGTGATACTTTCTCACCAAAAGATACCTAGGCAAACTTGATGAAAAAGTCAACCCCCCCCCCAACAAATGTATCAGTAGTAACAGAAAGTTTCCAAATGTAGTGGGAAAGGATAGAATAAGAGAAAGAAATAGAGAAAGGCCATCTAATATTTTTCTGGGAGAAAGAATGGCCCCTGAAATCAGAAACACTGCTGGTGAAGGATAACGTGAGCCCTGACCCTAGATCATCTTTCTCTCACATTACTGGGGATAAGCTTGCCTCTTCTTCATGAAGAAAAGAACTGTTCATTTGAATAGCTTTGAAGAAAGGCACACAAGGCAATGCAAAATTTCATAGATATTTTCAAATTTTCATTTTGCATATAACTGATGAGAATGAAGAACACACACCAATCACAGTGAAAGGGGTAAACCATTAACAGGAAACTAGGAACGTGCAAAAGTGCGTGGAGAGGAAAAGTTCTCTAATGGCAATAAAAATCATTCACCATGGTAGAGGTGAGGATGGCAATGCCTCAGGACTCAGAGCAATGTGTAATGAGATATTTTTCACCGTATTAAGACCATTCTTTTCATTCAAAAAGGTAGAATAGGAAAACATCTTAGATAGAACCAAACTACTTGTGGTGAGCTTAAAGAGACTTGAATACATTTTCAGTCCTCTAGAACAGCAGTTCTCAACCTGTGGGTCGACCCCTCTGAGGGTTGAATGACCTTTCACAGGCGTCATTTAAAATCATCAGAAAACACAGATAATTACATTATGGTTTGTAACAGCAGAAAAAGTACAGTTATGAAGTAGCAGTGAAAGAATTTCATGTTTGGAGTCACCACAACATGAGGAGCTCTATGAGAGAATCGTAGTGTTAAGGAAGCTGAGAACTGCCTCTGCATGGACTCTACTCCCCCATCTCCCTCTGACTTTCCTGGAGACCTACCCTGAGACAAGGCGTTTCTTGCAAATCAGTGTTTTACACTCGGAATGCTCACATGTGCGTTAATAATTTTCCTGTGCTCCCCACTCTACAACTGGCTCATCATTCATGCGCAGAACAAGGTAGGACAGGAGCTGAAAGAGATTTTGCCACAGTAAAAGGGACACATAAAAAGAAAGGCCGCTTACATCCAGCTCACAACGCTCGCCTGCAAAGGCCACATCACAGATGCACTGGAATCTGTTGACCAAGTCCCTGCACAGGCCTCCGTGGATGCAGGGATCAGAGGCACACTCATTGATGTCCTCTTCACACCTTGAAAATGAATTCAAAAGCAGAAGTTCAGGGTCTCGTAAATAAGTGGGCTGTTAGATGGAGTGATGGTTTGTCTTTCTTCCTTGCATGGCAGTGAGTTATCACCAAGTCGACCCAATTAAACACATTGGATAATTTCAGAGACTCCTTAAGAGTCCTTTGATACATTTTTAGTGTTGTGGAAATTATTCGCATGGATGTCGAGACATGGGCACACACACTGAATCAACTAGAATAAGAAAATGACTGCAGATATTTAGAGTTCCTGACGTCCCTTAAGAGCGCAGGTGGGTTTGCAGCCTTATAAACGTCAGCTTTGTTAGATGGACAAGTGGGGTGAGTCTGCCAGCCTGGAATCCACAGGGCAGAGGAAACACAGGCTCTGAAGGCTCTAGAGTGCCTCCAGATAGACATGGTTA
Organism: Pachyuromys duprasi; assembly: GCA_028658305.1. Classification (NCBI taxonomy): domain Eukaryota; kingdom Metazoa; phylum Chordata; class Mammalia; order Rodentia; family Muridae; genus Pachyuromys; species Pachyuromys duprasi. The sequence goes on along the minus strand of CM053757.1, from coordinate 883,393 downwards.
ATTCTGGGAGATGCCGAGTTATTTTCTTTAAAAATTCCACAACATGAGCAAAAGTAAGAAACCTGTTAATAAATCAGTGTTCTAGTAGTGACATAGAACTCTAAATGTTCTAGTAAGCACTTTTGAATACAACATTTCTGAAAAATAGAAACATCCACTCTAAGGTACTTGAGTACTGGGACACTGTCTGCCTCCCTTTCTACCAACATTTTTTCTTTTGACTTTTTTTTTTAACTGACATGTGAACACAAAAATGACACACACTTTTGGGGTAAGTATGTATGCGATATGTTGATCCTTTGTATACAGTTGTGTAATGTTCAAATCAGGGTGAATAAATCAAACAGCTCATCCTTCTCTTGATGCTTTCAAATTCAGTTCTTCTAGGTTCTTGGAATATTATTATGTGTAGCCAACAACTCCTTGTTCTGGCCATTCACAGATTAATTTAGTGGTTTTATCTACCGAGTGGCAGACATTCTGCTAAGGTTTCGGGACAGAGCAGTGATGAAGGCATTTGTACTACTTTAGGAAATTCATAAAGTTCTAGCCTCAGGATCTCTGCAGAACAGTTTATGATGAAAATCATTTTAAATCTCCACTTCCCTCAAAGTAGAACTTCAGAGTGTGCCAGAGACTTCTCACCAGGCTCCCATTCGAGGGCTGAGGTAGAGGAGCCCTGAGATCCCTGGTGTGATGGGAAATGGAGATTCATTCCAAGGAAAACAGCTCCTTATCCATGGGATACCGAGCATAGCTGAGGCACGCTCTTTTCCTTTTATGGCCCTAGCTTCTGGGCTGGAAGGAGGCTTCTCTGATTAGATCCCAGCCAAATTTGACAAGTCTCAGGAGCTTGCCAAGCATTCTGTGTCCTGGGTGGCCAGCCTTCACACCATCCATCATCTGAACCCGCTGGAATGACACAAAGAAGCCAGAGGCGTAGTCAGGAGCAATAGCACCCCGTGTCCTCCGCTGGAAGTCTTGCTGCCATAGGCCTTGGGAGGCTTTTGCGGCGTTTCTAGTCCTTCTTCTGCCATGCTTTCATTTCCTTACCAGTCTCTACTTGGAGCAAAACAGTCTATCGTTCCATATGCATGACTAGCACCAGAGAAGCACTTATTAGAAAATAATAGGACTGAGTGTGGTACCTCGCTCCCGCAATCCCAGCAATGGGACAAGACAGCAAGTTTGAGGCTTCCCTGCTCTATATATCAAGTTCTAGACAAACCAGGGCTACAATGGAAACCCTGCCCCCCCCAAAAGGATGATAATAGATGGAAAATCAAATAAAACCATTAGGTTCTGAACTAATTAATGAGGCTTAATGTGTTTACAAAATCAGAATGCATTAAATACATATTTTACTGTTTGAAATAATTTTGCATACGTGAAGTTTATTTGAATGAAAATCCTCCCTGGAAAGAAAAGAAAATTAGTAACTCCTCCCCCATCTTAATCAATAATTTAAATTGCAAGTATGAATTTTAAAACTGGCATATAGCAGAGGGAAAAGGAAATATTTACTACAGAGAAAAATGATTCAAGATATTGCATGGGTTCTCTTCATTGTGCTGTCAATGGGAATAATATTAGGCTAAGAAGCAACCAGCGTTTAAAGATAGTAAAGAGGTATCTATATTTAGAACAAAGATATATTTATACTGTTTTGAAGATGAGAAATCGGAGGCCAGCTGAATGCAGAGTTAATAGCTGTGTGTCACGGTGTGATGGACAGGGAAGTGGATGTGACTGCTCTACTTCCTTCTGCACACACATATATATATATCTATTGCCTGTACCTTATGCTAGACTACAGGAGATGGAGAAACACACTTTGTGTTTTGTTTTAATTGTGCTGAGCAAGCACTTACTCATGAATCCATGGCAGCATTCCCAGTAGGGTAGCGCCAGCTTTGATGGCAGCTTAACTTTCGTTGTTGCATACATTTATTCCAGCATCAATCTGTCGCTTAACCTTTGCTCACCTTCATTCATACACACACACACACACACACACACACACACACACACAATGAAAACAGTAAAATATTGCTTGTGGAGCTCTAGGAAGTGGGGAGGATCGTGTAAGGTGTGCAGATTAGTGTAAAACAAGTGGTTATGCTTTTATCTGCTTCCTCAGTGTCTGTGACCATACAGTTTGGGTTTGTTTGGGGGATGGAGATGTCTTGGGGGTTCTTTTCAAAGCACGGAGAACATCCTTGCTTCCCCTTGACCACACCCCAGCCCATCAAATGCATACACACTTTGCTTGCATCTGCAGGTGGTCACAGATTGCCTGAGTTCAGGGGCCAATTCTGAGTTATAGGAATTTTCTCTGAAATGAACAATTCCCTGGGTAAGGGGTACATATACGTAGGTATCTTTTAGGTGTGTTTTATTTTACTTCAAAAGCAACCATATTGAAATCATATTTGAGTTAGTGTTAGGAGGGAAGGACTCCTTGAATCCAGAAGCACTTATAGAAAAGAATAAAAAAATAATGTATGTTTTAAAAATCGTATTTTCCTATTTGAAGTCTTGGCTGGTAAAATATTCTATACTTTGACCTACACTGTAATTTTTCTTCTTTTTTTATTGCTTGATTCTGTCTGGACCTATATTTCAACATAGATTTTCCTGTGGGAACTGAGATGACAAATTGGAGGAGAAAATGAACTCTGGGCAATCCCACTGTTGTGTAGCTCAGAAGTTTTCTCCACAAAGCTCTAGTGTGACTCACCACTTTCCGGTGAAACCTGGCGGGCACAGACATTTCCAGCCCTCCAGGAACTCGGTGCAGTTGCCTCCATTGTAGCAAGTGAGGTTTGCCTCCTCATTCCCACAGACTGTTGAGGGTAATCTTCTGTGTCTACAGAGATAAAAGTAATGACCACAGCTGTTTATCTTGTTCATTTTGTTCAAGAATTTTTTTAAAAAAATCATATATGTTAGGCTAATTAAGTACTGAGGCTGGAGGAACAATAAATGCCGAATTATACTGCATTGTACAAACACCATGTTCTTCAGCAAAAAGCCCCTGCTGGAGCCAACTGCAACCAACATGGCCATCCATCTTCTATTCTCCACAGCCTTTGTGCATGAGATAAGATGTATGCTGTGGGGTGGCAGTAAATTTCAGGCTGGGAAAGAGCTCACTATAGGTAGAGCTGCAGCTGCTTTTCTAATAAATCAACAGAGGCCATAGGAAAATTGCATCTCTGTAAAGGCCAGGAAAGCAAGGAGAACAGTGTGGTACTCAAGCACTCATGTGATTTCTCTGTTGGCTTTAAGAGCTGAACTACAGTTGCCCTGCCAAGACTTGCCTGCTCCCTCTCTCATAATTCATGGCTTTGCACAGTGCAAGCCAAGTGCTGTCCAGGAGGTTTGTGTATAGTACTCAATGTAACTGCATGTGAGTTCAGCATGTGGCTCTTTGTACAGTGGCACAGCTGAACATGCCGAAGAATTCTTATAAAAGGCAGAACAGATTGTTAAAAGCTAAGAAAACACTGCTAGACAAAAATCCCTAGGCTTAAAAGGGCTGATCTTTTAGCAGATTTTAAGATTGTTGCTCAGGTCCTTTGGTCCTGTGTGTATGAGACAAAGAAAGAGAAAGAGATCAGACACAGAATAAATATTTGGGAAGCGGAGAACAAATTCCTGTCATGCCCTGGAGCTAACGCAGAAAAGCCCATCTGCATGATGGTATAAGGGTGTGTCTTTTCAAAAGAGCTAATCAACTCTACTTCAAAAAGAAAACATTTTAAGGACATTTCTAAAGTGTCAAGAATGTTACCTAGCTCTAAAACAGGTCATTAGCAATGCAAATCTTCAACTTCATACACACCTTGACTTAATAAGCAGCATCTGAAGAGTTCATTAGAAGGGACTTTTGAGAACTTTGTCCTTTAAAACTTGACTTTGATGAATCAGACAGGAAAATGTTTCATAGTACTCTTTACTAGGGCATATGTTTTCTTATCCAGGATCACTGTGGAACCCTCCCAATTTTATCTGAAGTTTCTCCTGCTTTTAGCAAGGCAGGCTACTCATTGACAAATGAGTCTGTTTCCTTGCAGGAAGTAACATCTATTAAATCTTAGCACTATCATATTAAACATTAGCACTACTATATTATGCACAGCATCTATTAGCACTCCTCACTGCTCCTTGCCACTGAAGCTCCGAACAATAGTAGATGCTGTGAAGATGACCATAACTTCTCACAGGCATGGCTGCCTGTAGTATCTGCCAAGATATTGGGAATTAAAAGATGTCTACAAGCTGCCCACCTAGTCCACTCCAGGTATTCTTGCCAAAGTCCTGGCATATATTATTTGTTAATAATAACGAACTCACCTTCCTATAATGACTCAATTATTTAATAAATGCAAAGCACTATAAGTTGCAGAAACAATAATGACACTGAAGCAATGTGATGGGATGAAAAGATTTTTTTGGGGGTCCCTGACTTCATAGCATACAAGTGAGGTGGCTGCAAGAGCAGTAGACTAGACTACGATTCCAATTTTAGAAAAAAAAATGTGAACTTTTAAAAAAAATGGTTAAATTGAATGTATATTCTTTTTGTGACATGCTGAGTTTTATATAAAGGCCATTTTGCATTGGTGTAGCTGTAAATTTTCTTTATTAAGCTGCATTACAACTCTGTAAGTTATACACAATAAATACTGTAGAATATTTTGCAACATAATCCCACCTTTGCATGATCAAATTGTGATGGAAGTGCTCAAAGCCAGCCTTGTTTAGCACATATGGGTATCTGCGGGGGGTGGAGGGGGAGCTTTCCGGTTTGACAAGGAAAATTCAGAGCATATAGCCCCAAAGCTCTGCAATGGACTTTGTGCTCACCTGCAAAATCTCCCTGTGAAATTTCCAACACAGAGGCAAGAATAGCCATGCGTTCCACTGATGCAGGCGGCCCCATTTGCACACTGATGACTCTTGCAATGGTCTACATCCACTTCACAGTTCACACCAGTGTATCCAGGCTCACACCTGCAGTGGTAGGCTGCAACTCCATCAGAGCAGTTGCCATGGATACAGGGGCTAGAAAAGCACTCATCAATGTTGATTTCACAGTGTGTCCCTGACCATCCCATGAGACAGGCACAGTGATAAGAGCTGTAGCTGTCTTCACAGTTTCCTCCATGCAAACAGGGGCTGGAGTGGCAGGCATTTAATGGCAAGCAGCCAGTAAGTACTGCATTTGTAGAAACTTTGAGAAACTGCTCTTCCTGAGGCTTGCTAGTGAAACCACGAAGATTTTCAAAGTAAGAGAGATATATACCTCCAATTTCTATTGTGCTCAGACAGCCCCGCAGGCCTATTGTATTACCAATAGCTTGACCACCCACATAGATGTCTGTATTGTCCTTCAGAAAGTTCAGGCTTTCAGTAGCAACTGCACTGGTCACAAAAGGTATCTGGTTGTCCACCTTCATTTGCCATGGGGAGACCTGGGCCAGGGGGTCTATCATGGAAAAAGTCACTTGGTGCCATGCGCCATCATTCACCAACTGCAAACTCATCAGGCGCAGTGGATAAAGGCTGTTGCCGCTTTTCAGTTGAAAGAGCAATCTGGAGGCTTGAATGCTAATATTCAGAAACTCGGGTTCTTTTTCTGCATGCAGTATCATCACATTTGTATCATGTGTTCTGAAACCAAATGTGATATTGGTGAGTTCTCTGGTAATATTCCCATTGCTTCTGAACAATGTTTCTCTTGTTAATTCGCTGAAAACAGCATTTGCGATACCTAAAGCGGGAAGGGGAAACTGATAGTTAACTTCATTTATCATTATCACCTCACTCATGTCTGTATTGGTTGCTTGACACATTATGTGTTGTGCTAGTTGCTGTCAAATTGTGTCTAATACAAGTGTTATTATTTTCCTTGTTTTACTTGAGATCCACAGAAGGTGAGTAATTTGGTCATTTAAAAAAATGACCAAAATAGAATGCCAAACCTGTCTATTGTGTCAAACCCTACCAAAACTTAGCCCATCCCTTTCCTTTCAATTAAAACCTTCAGGTATGCCAATTATTGTTTTCCATTGGCTTGTGTCGGGGAATCCTTGTTTATCCATTTTAAACAAAGAGACTAAACACGCAGAAATCACAGATCAGTTAACAATGGACCCTGCCTTCTGATTGAGCTCCCCAATATGCAGTTAACAGAAAAAATGCACAAACGATGAATTGATTTATGCTGCAGAAAACTCCAATTATATTCCAAAGTACCAGCTTGCCACCTATAACCAAGTAACTTCATGTGGCTGGGGAAGAAAAAAGAAAGAAAATAACAGCACTTTATGTTCACATGTTGCAGCAAATGTAGCGCTTTAAACAATCTTGCTGTATTTCTTGACTAAAATTGCTGTAACATTAATTCAGTATGTTCTGTCTCTTAAAATATCTAACCCTGTATCTGCTTATCTTCTCCTATATACCCCCTTGAGAAAATAGAAGAAATAGAAGCTCTCTACTCTCCCACCCCGCTTTCTACCAAACCTCTCAAACTAATTCAGAGTGTCTGAGCCAGGCTTCCTTTCAACATTACAACAGACACACTGTCTTTAGTCCCATGTTGCATTCTGTTCACTTTCACTACTGTTAGCCATTTTCCTATGTGCACACATTGTTTTGCCCTGCACTACCATTTCTCTTCTCTTTTTGTTATTTTTTCCCCATTGCTGTACAAATATGCTATGATTGCTGAAACTTAATAAAAGAAGAACCCACAAGGTCTGATACTAGTACCCTTATTCCTCTGTTCTTGTTGACATAAAAACTTAATACTTTGTATACTCATTTTAATTTCTTTATGTCTCATTTTCTCTGATTTTGTCCCTATCACTTCCCTGAAAGTACTCCTGTCAAGGTCACAATGACCTCTGTGCTATTAAATCCAGTGGTAAAATTTATGTTCTGATTTTTTTCTCTCTTTTCAGCAGCAATTGACCTGAAAAGACATTTGGGGACTTTCCTCTCCAGGCTCTGTGCCGGCTACCATCATCCCTACTTCTGTGGCTGCTGATGACTCTCACAACAGCTTCTTAGTTGGAGACCTCAATTCTAAACACCACCCTCCAAGTCTATGGGCTCTAAGCCCTGTTTAATTGTCTATTACCAGTTCATAGCATTCTCTTCCTCATTATGGGACAGTCACAAAACCAAGGCACCTGTCCAAGCCAGGCTTTTTACAGTCACTGTAACTTAAACAGGGAATAGTCTTTTCTCCCATTTCCCCATGCTCAGCCCCTCCTCAGTGTTGCTCTCTGTGGAATGTCACCTGCCCCTGACTGTCCAAGTTCAAACAGGTCTTCCTTGTATCCTCCTTCCCTCTTATTACTAAGTTATTTCATTGTTCCTGTTGCCATTTGAAACTGGGTTTGTGCTTGTTTCTTAACTCTTTCTACTGTAGGGCATAAGCGGGATGGGGCGAGAAGTATTTACTGAAACCCTTCACTGAGATATTGCCTGGCCTTCAGTAAGTGTTCGCTGAGCATGTTTAAGTGAATAATCTAGGAACTAACTTCACCTTTTTCTTTGGAAAGTGAGATAATGATTACAAACCACATCAGGAGAAACTTAAGTGAATGATATAAGTGTTATAATTAAAATATAGTGTTTGACTAGATTTAAACATCTCATTTGACTTCACTGTTATTTTTTTGTCCTTACCAGATCTGGGGAAGGAATTTAGGAGAGAAGGAGCATAACAAACATCTTATTCTGCATTTTTAAACAACTGCTAAAATGACCACTCTCCTTGTCTCTATTGTCTATCATATTATATACATTTATTTAGCAAGTCTGCTGAAGACAGAGGAACCACCCCTTGTGATCTGGGTAAAATGCTCAATACACTTTTATATATTGCCATTGCTTTGGGGAGCTTTGCTTCAACAAATACGCTTATACCTAAAGAGAGTTATAATGTTTTAAATCTTGCTCTGACTGGGAGGTCATGTAAACTCAAGGTTAATTATGATCTGTGTCCTCAAGACTGCGCTGCTTTACTAGGGTCCATCTTCCCAATACACTTTACTGTTGACATTAGAAGGGAGAAGGCTTACAGTAAGTCTGTATCTATTGCAATCATGATACACCTAAAGGAGTTCACAAAGAAACATGCAAAGTAGGCATTGTTCTCCCTGTTTTTGACATGAGGAAGCTTTAGATTATGGTAGCCATGCACATAATCAATAAATGGCAGTGAACCAGATTTGTGCACACTGACTGCATGTTCTTAGTACCAAGAAAGCAAAGGAAAGTACCGTTTGTCTCGTTTTTCACAAATTAGCTTGAAATAATCAAAGCGCTAGGTCTGTTGTTACAATGGCCCATTTTCTCAGAAAGGCAGGCCAGTATGAATCCCAGAGATCATTCTGGTCATGTTATTGGTCACACCAGACTTATTAAACTTCTCACATAGGTTTCTCTAGGTTGGCTATACCTGAATTCTTTTTTCACTGTTTCTTGTTTGGACAATTGAAATGTACTAACTGAGCTGGATGGATGACAGCTTTGAATGCCACCTACATTCAAACCCTCGCGGGACCAGCTGGCAGCGTGCACTGGGAGGACATGGGCGGAGATGACACCACTGAACTTCCTCACAGGTTTTCCCTGCCGTGTTTGCAGGGCAGGAACAGGAGAAGTCATCCCACAGGGAATGGCAGACACCTCCATTATGACAGGGGTTGGACTGAGAAGAAAAGAAAATCAAAGGGATGAAAAGCAATGACAATGGAATATGGAAATGTTAAAGGTGAGATCATGTGTTACTTTAAAATGCCAATTCTCCTACATCTTTGCATTTTAGACAATTTGTACATTGTTAATAATACAGAATGAGGCCGACTACTACCATTTACAATTGCTTACTGAAAAAGCAGAGGAAAATAGACAGAGGTGTGGAAGAAATAAAAAGGAAAGGAACAACAGAATGGCAGAGGAAAAAAGAAACTATAAAACTGATCTATTGTACAAGAAAGATTATTGAAATATAATGATATTCATCACAATTTACAAGTCTCCAGGCACTTTGGAGACACTGAATCACTGGCTGTGACAATTATTATTTCTGGGTACTTCTAGTGGCCCAACATTCTGTCACCAGGTGAAATAGTAAGGACTGGTCCTTGATCCTCTGTGCCGCAGCCCAACACCTACCTTCCGTATTAGCTTTGCCTCCACATCAGGGACACAGTTTTATTTCAGTCTTCAAGTTCACTCAGAGTAGTCAAAATACAAATGTTTTAGAAGTATTTGTTTAGATCCTGCACTGCATTTATCCAGGGTCTTTTGGTAGCATGGTTTTTCCTTCTTTCTTTGAATACTACATGAACCTCCAGACTCTTCTGGGGAGAGAACACAGGCCTCAAGCTTGCTAAGCCTGTCCTCTCCCACTGAGGCACACCCCCAGCACATTACATAATTTTATAAACCTTAATTTTTATCTGTAAACCTATAAATGAGATAACAATGCTCCTTTTGTGTAGTAGTATTTCAGTATAACTAAATGGATTAATACATGTAAAATCATTTCAGTTCTAGTAAAAGTATTACTACAAGAATATTACAGTGGCTCATTCACATATATTTTGAACTGAGTCTCATCTACAGTATTAATTACTAAGGCTCATGGATGTTTAGGTCACGTCAGTGTGGTTACTTGTTTTTCCTCAGAGCTCATAAAGTAATAACCGTCTTATATGTTTAAAGCTGTTTACAAGACATGAAAAGTGTTTGAAGCAAGCTATTGGCTCTTGGAAGTCATATGTCAAAGGATTTTAAATCCAACTACCAGAAGGAAACTGAGGCTTTGTTTTTGACTTAACAGAAGTAGCCAAGCAGTGATATTAAATTTATTGGCATCTCCTAAAAGAAATTGGTTTGGTTAAACTTATAGAACAGCATTAGGAATTTGTAAATTAAAATACTATTATTCCTAGGGAAGCTGACTAGAGAAGCAAGCGACTGTAGTTATGCAGTTGGTTGTTACATATTTGTGATAACAATAAAAATTCAATGTCACTTTTTCATGGTTCATTGTAAATCTACCAGTCTTTCTTGAGAGATGTAGATGAAAAACATTCCATGACTGGTGGGACATCAGCATTTTGTTCACATGTAACATGTTTCAATCATGTGTGGGATATATACCTATAATCCCCACCCAAACTTGGGAAGTTGAGTAAGGAAGACTGCAAATTCAAGTCCATCTTTGGCTACATAGTGAGTCACCTGTCTCAAAAGCAAAATGATTATAATAAACTATTTAATAAATACAATGTTAGTTTTCACTATGTGTATAGTGAATGGATGACCCTACCTTGCAGATGTTGTCTCCAGGACAGCCTTGAGTCACATTGACAAGAATTGGATCATGGTATGCCTTGTTTGTTGAATTGGGAAAGAATTCCAGATTTTGGTTATTTAATCTTACATCTTGAATACAGCCTTTGAAGAAGCCACCATATACTTCAGTCTGTTTTCTGTCAGGTAGGCCACCAATGAAGAGGACATCTCCTCTTTGAATTGTCCATGCAGGAACAGAAATTAATCCTAGGCTTTGTGAAGACTGATACAGTTCGATTTCATTTGGTTTGATTTTCAAAGATATTAAGTGGGCCTTTCCATCACTAACAAAAAAATTTACTAGTAACTTTGGGGAGCCTGGAGTCTTCAGCACTAGGTTGCCATGCTCTATCCAGACATGGACATACTGGTCAGTATTGTTTTCCAATGCCAGAAGCAGTCCCAGTAGTCGACGCGTTCGGACAAACATGGAGAGACCAAAGTTCTGTCCATAATTATCATTAAGGTTAAAGATGGCATATCCAGGGGAGTCATCCTGGCCAAATCTGCCTGCTACATACTCTTCAATGTCAAAATGGGAAAAAAAGAAAGAAAACAAATCAATTCAAATGTAAAAAGAAATAGGAGATGAAAATTTCACAGGCATATACAACTAGACACTTTCTCAAGTTCCAGATCACCTTATTCAACAGAATAGTAAGGTTTCCTCATTTTCTGAGTTTCTGAGATTATTATGAAGATCATTTTATTTTGGTTTGTAATAGGGGATCCTCAGGTACAAAAGAGAGAAGGAAAAAAAAAGCTTCTGCAATGATCAACTAAACAACATTCCCATCTCCTCTCTAAAATCCAGACAATGAAATGTAAGACGCCTCTGAGTTTCATGTTGGTGAAAGATGTGGGCATGAATACTACATGAACCTCCAGGATAGCTTCCCAGGTTATCATTGCTGTGTGGAAGCAAGCTGGAGGAGACCTGTCATGAAGTTGAACTGCTTTGTAGAAAGACAAAGATCAATAGCAAGATTAGCAAGCTCAGTTTGGGGAAGGCACCCCATGTAGTAAAGAGTCTTTTGGAGAAATAGGTTCTAGGAGGGTGAAGTGTTCAATTGTGTTCACCAGCTGAGGCCAGGTATGGCACAGGCTGAGAGCTGACTATTGAATTTGCAATGCAGAAAATATTGCTGAGCTTGACAACAGCACTGGCATAAAGATATTGCTGTTTTAGGGTTTCACATCTCAGTTGTAATCAGGAAAAAAAAGATGATATTCTATCATGGTGAGATATCATCACCAATTGAAGTTTGTGTGAAAGTGAGGCATATTTTAGTTTAGCTGAACCACAGTGAGTCTTGCTTAGACAACCATCTGTGTTTGAAGACTTTCTGTATAAAAGGCTACATTTTCAGAACTCTGACTTGATTCCTATAGGAACATTGCATTGTGAATCTGCATTTGGACACCACCTGCTCCAGGCAACTACAGGTAGCTTTCAAAGATACTGCCAGATAAAACAGCCTCTTTGAAGAGGTTAACATCTCTGAACACACTGTGGCACTTTTGTATAGGATAAAATGCTTAATAAGAAAATTGGGCTCTTGAAGGCCCTGAGTTTTGAGGAGAGGCACACAAATCCCTCAAGCTCGGGAGGCCAGGCCCCTGCTGGTCATCCCAGGACGCCTGCAGCACCACTTTGTGGATGAAAATAAAAGATAGGATGCAGAGACAGGTTTCTTTTTTTCCTTAGAAACTTGACTCCCCAGTAATCCTATTCTTCAGAAATCACAAGCAGGTAGTCAGAGTGTGTGATGTGCTACTTGATTTTAGAAACACCATAAGCCACACAGGAAGGACCTGACTATGAGCATGGGAGATTTGATTCTAATACAGGTTGTGGATATGTTCTAAAGATGCATGGACAGAAAATATTAATTTGACAGATTTTAACAATTGATGGACTATAGGATAAAATTTAGTGAGAATAAGCAGTTATATTTAAATGTGGCTCATAAGTTAGGCATGCAAGAAAGAGGACTCTATCGCCTCACAAATGACAATGACCAACAAAAGACAACGGGGCTGCCACAAGTTAACACAATGCTAATATGACAAATGACAGCCTGTTATATAGAAAGAGGAAAGTTATGCTTCCATGTCCCTGTGTCATCAAGCATATTTAGGCACCATCTTTTGGAGAGGGGTAAATATATGGCAAAATGATGAAGTCTCTCAGGGCCGTGTGGTATAGATGAAAGCAATAGGTATAGGATAATGAAAGTGGTGGCTGGGTGTGAAATATTCTTCTCCAAATATTAGGAATTCTCAAAAGAGATGCTAAGCCTTAAGTGAGAATGTCCCTGATGATAACTGTGTGGGAAAATGAAAGCTTTAGTTAAATCATAATAATAGAAGGAAATAATAAATAGAAGGAAATAACTGTTTGGAAGTTTAGGGCCAGATGAAATAGTGAATTCTCTATTCCTGAAGGGCATTCGTTACAAGGAGGTATACATAAGAAATCCAGCCATCAAATGAGAACTCATCAAACCTAATAAACCCTGTTTCAAACAGAATAACTTTCCAAAAGTCTAGCTGTACAGACTAAGACAAATATAAACAAGCTACTTTCTAAAACTAGGTACTTCCCAAATAAAGAAATAGGTGGGTGATACAGTCCTTTAGAACAGTGGTTCTCAACCTGTGGGCTGCAACCCCTTTGGGGTTAACGACCCTTTCACAGAGGGTCCCCTAAAACCATAGGAAAACACTGATATTTACATCACAATTCATAAAAGCAACAAAATTGCCAGTTATGAAGTAGTGAAATAATTCTAAGGTTGGGGGTCACCACAACGTGAAGCACAGAATTAAATGTTTACAGTGTTAGTTAGGTTGAGAACCGTTGCTTTACAATTATATCCCAGAAGACCTTGTTGTAACATATAATGAAAGACACAATGATAATACCTGAAGACACTTCAGAGCCTTATAGAAGCATTCTCAAAATTCCCCTTAGGACCATAAAATGACTTTTGGAAAGATCAGCTTCAAGATATTAGCAATCTCTAAACTTGTGTTTCTTAGACAACCAAACCCTCTTGTCCAAACTGTCTTCTTTCGTTTTAGTTGCTGTGGTAACACTGTTTCAAAACCATTATAAGTGGACCGGAAAAGGGCTTCCTGGTTAAAAGCACTTGCTGCCCTTGTAGAGGACCAAGGTTTGATCCCCAAGTACTCACATCAGGCAGCTCAAAACTCTCCTTAATTTTTGTTCTAGGGGATTCTCAGACAGCAATAGGTCCCTGCACTCACATGGTGCATAAACATACACTCAGACTCTCACATAAAATAAAATAATAAATATATATTCTTAAAATCATTATTTTAGTGGCTTGCCCTTTTGATTTTCAGTGTACTTCATCTTGAATATACATATAGACTGGCAGATAGACTCTATGTCTCATTTGTGGACTTAAGTGTGTGTGTATCTGTTTGTGTGTGTATGTGTGTGAAAAGAATAGGATATGGAAAATAATTCCTTTATGGATTTCAGCAACACAGAGTATCTTGACTTTATAATAATTCAGAGGTAACATGAAAATTATAACTTTCCTTTAAAATTTCTCCCCAAATTTTCAGAAACAACGGGTTTTATGAAATTCCTGCCCTGTAATCTTTTGATGCCAGATATTGGGTTAAACCATTTCAAACAGTGTGAAAATAGAGGATATTATCACACTGTGTGTACATTTAGGGGCTATAATCAAACTCAGTATGAGTATATGGGTATAATCACACTATTTTGGGAACTATGAAAAGTGTAACCAAATCAGGAATTTTGTTTTAAAAGTTCATTATTTTCCAAGCTGGAAAAAAATGTAAAGGAAACCAGAACCCACTGGCTTGGCATCTCTCGAATCTGTTTCCTAGGACAGTCAGCATCCCCAGGTCAGCCCTAACCTCAAGGGTCACTGCATCTGGAAGCCAGTCAAAATGAGCCCGCATCTGTTTGTTATTTTGTATATGTAGTAAAAATATTGCCTTGGGTCAATTAGATTTTTCTTCAAAAAGTGAACCATTGCCTCGGCATAATTTCACCTTTTCTTCTTTAAAAAATAATCACAAAACAACTTGCCATGCCATTTAAAATATTGCATAGAGCAGCAGATGCCATGCCTCATTGTCAAACAGGTCCATGATTGTAATGAATATTGTGGTTAGGGGAAAACTTGCGAATAGTTTCTAATAATTCTTAGCCATTGGACATGGAGTAGGGTAGAGGCTACGGCTGGTTTTAATTCTCCTTCATACAGAACAGAGGAGACTATTTACCACATGTTGTCCTACTCGGACTTGTTCTAAAATGTTGGAGTAAATTGCAGCCAAACTTCAAAGCATCCTGTTTGAATTCCCTCTCAGCCCTCTCAATATATAATAATAATAGCAAGAGTGAGCAGCTATGCATTGGTCGCTATCAACAGCTGTCTTTGGGGTGATGTTAGAAGTAAAGAGTTTGAAATACACTTCAAACTGATTTGCTAGAGAAATCAGATCGATTTGTGTATGACAGCTACCAACTTTTACTGATGATACATTTCAGGTCTTCTTTCTTTCATCCTACTACAGACATCTATTTGCTTTATACAATAAGACTTTGAAAGAGACAGTTTTGACTAGACCCTGCTCATCTTAAGCATGATTCTTAAGGAAGTACAGTGTAGAAAGATAGCAGGAAAGTGTATATTCACTGAGATTCTAGCAAGCACAAGATACAGTACTAATATGTAGCACTAACTAGTTTTGTGCTCCAAACTCCCTTTTCTTCAAAATATTACATCTTATACAAATAAGGAAGGTTTTTTTAAAAAGACATTTCCGATTTGTAACAAATGGCAAAGTTGTAAGAGCATTTTACTAAGTAGATGAAACACTAATTTGATACGAGCTATTTGCTTATTGTAATTATTATTATTATTAATAATATTAATATTATTAATTTACTTTTCAGCCCAAGTAAAGCTTAGCTGTCCCATGAAACCCATTCATAATTAGTACATATCCCTGCTGTGTCCTTTTATGGGATTAGTGAACAAAAAGTAGCGTAAGTTCTGAGGGGTCTTTGTGTTTCAGTGACAGGGTGGCACCCGGGGGTTCTGAGGTGGCTCTGCTCTGAGGCTCAGCACTCCTGGGCACCCACTTCTCTCACCTTTCAGGCAGCTGGAGCCTGTATAGGGCCTGTCACATTCACACTGATGGCCCTGCCACAAGTTGATGCAACGTCCCCGGTTTTGACAAGGTTGACTTTCACACCAGTCCCGTCTCACGCAGCCTGCTTTGACATTTAGTGACAAGCCAGATGAAATGTTCTCCAGAGTGATGTGATTCATATCAAATTTAATATCTTGGAGACAGCCTACAAAGGAAGGTGTGGATGGCACATTCGAGATGTTAAGCATAGACACGCCATTGCTGGCTGTTTCCATTGGTAAGCCACCCAAAAAGGAGTTCTGAAAAGCACATATTGATTGATGATTCTCAACTGGAAAAGAAGACTTGGTGGTGCATTTCCCCTTGCAGGAGCTGCCAATCAAGGCAAGGGTTATAGTTTCTGCAAATGTCACCTCCACCAAATGCCATTCTCCATCACTACTGTTGTGGGAAATATGGAGGAGCACCTTTGGCTGCTTCCAGATTTCGACTGATAGGTGAACACAGCCATTTAGCAACTCCAGCTTCATAGACATATTGCTGTTGCCACGGAAAAGGAGAAGTGTGTTTGGCTGAACAGTCTGAAACCTCAAGGACACAGTACATTCTGAACCTTTGGCTGTGTGTGAGTCACTTGTGACCCACAGGAAGCCATTGCTCTCAAAAGAAAGTGTGGTGACAGTTTCACACAGTGGCCCAGCATAGCCAGAAGGGCACTGGCAGGTGAACCCACGCCAGCCATTTCGGAAGTGAGGGATGCATTTTCCATTATTCAGACACTGGTGATCAGTGCAGCCCAGGAGAACTTCAGAGCAGTCTTCTCCTCCATAAAATGTCTGAGAAATGTCATCAAAGGGGCAGTGACAGATATAGTTCCCAGGCAGGTTCTCACAAGTACCACCATTCTGGCAAGGGTTTGGTAAACATTCATCAATGTCTTCTTCACAGTGGATTCCTGTTTAATAACAGACAATAGGTGAAATGTATACACGCTCACATAGCTATAGACAATTAGATCATTAATAAAAGCTTCACATAAATTTTATATGTAAACAAAAGATTCAGATCACGTTCAGAGTTAAAACTGTGATGGAGTAGTACAGTTCTGGAGAAAAACTAACATTCAGCTCTGTCATTCTACATACACTGTGCAAAGAACAGTTGTGACAGATTTAGAATTCTCCTAGAAATAGAACATTTGTCAATTACAGTGATCATCTCAAGTTACCATTGTCAAATATACACATGGCATTAATAGGAAAACAAAATGAAAACAGGGAAGCTCTGGTTTTGGCAATGATCCTGGATTTAAAAATGACTAATTTGGGGGTGTTTTTCTCTGTTTCTGTTTACTGTTATTTTACTCTCCTCTATCTGGAAAGAATGATTGCTCTCTCTCTTCTTTGTACCATCCTATTACCCCTAGAAACAAATTTTGCCAGATAGATAAACCTAGAGACCTCTTACCACAGAAGGCTCCTAAATGAGAGAACCCATCTGCTTCCTAGATGCTCACATAAAACAAGAAATCTATTCTATATATTCCCACTGATAATTTTTATTTCACTGTGTTAAATCTTGTTCTTGGCTTCAAGAAAAACAAAACAGTATCCAAAAAAGAGCTATTAGAACTATTTTAATGAAGGGGACAAGAATATGACCCTGTGCTTGTTAGTTTGGGTCACCTGGGAAGAAGTAATTTCACTTGGGGAATTGCCTCCATCAGAATGGCCTGTAGGTAAATACATGGTGGTTATTTTCTTGATAAGCAATCCATGCGGGAGGGCCCAAGCCACTGAGAAGTAGACAGGTGGTCCTGGGTGCTATAAGGAAGCAGGTTGAGCAAACCATGAAGAGAAAGCCAGCAAGCAGTTTTCTGCTGTGGTTTCTGCTTGAGTTCCTGCCTTGCGCTCCTGCCCTGACCTCCCTCAATAACGGTCAGCAATCTATAAACGGAAATAAAGTCTTTCTTCCACCAGTTTGCTTTTTATAAGTATTTTATCTCACTCTCAGATATCAAACTAGGACAGAAAATAAATGCAAATGAACAAATACAAATTGCCATATGTAAAGCACTTCATTCACATTGCATTTTTGTTCACAGTCACCTGCAATTTGCAAGGCACATGTTCTTAGCTTTTTTTGCAGAAGAAATTTGATGTTTAGGAAGTTCAAAGACTAGGTTCTAAAATATTTCTGTAGTCTGACCTTAAATCATGTTTTTGCATTCAGTCTGATACTGTCATACACTATAATCTTGTGCTACTAGTCATTCTGGTTACTAATATATATGTGTTATCTTTCATTTAGGCGATGCCGAAACTTTAATTTTAATTTCTTATTGTACACATACAATATTACCACTATAAAGACAA
The DNA here is from genome assembly GCA_028658305.1 of Pachyuromys duprasi. Taxonomy (NCBI): domain Eukaryota; kingdom Metazoa; phylum Chordata; class Mammalia; order Rodentia; family Muridae; genus Pachyuromys; species Pachyuromys duprasi. Next base: position 865,460 of record CM053757.1, on the reverse strand, counting down.
AACAAAAAGATAAAAAGTCTCTTCCTAGATACAAATGTGGACTCTTTCCTCAAGGACTATTCCCCGTGTTAATTTCCTCAAGGACTATTCCCAGTGTTAATTTCCTCAAGGACTATTCCCCGTGTTAATCTACTCTCATCCTCTTATGAAGCTGTCATGCAAAGGTTCCCATCTTGACAGTGTTGGATGAAAATCACAGCAAGGCTGTATGATGTCCAGTAGGTTGGTTCCTTTCTTTTGTTTTCAGAATTGTATTTTTCTCATTAATAAAATGGGGATAAAATTCCATTTACATGACAAAGCTTTTTCACAGTCTGATTTAAGTCATGTAAATGATTAAGAAACTGCTTGTTGTATAAGTTATCAATAGATGGTGGCTAGTTAATAAAAAGTAATAACAACAAAACGAATTACCCTGCTGACAAAATTCAAATAGTGCTTGGCCATTGAAAGATAATTTCCAAAGTGTAGTTATTTGTTCTGTCATACAAAGTGAAAAGTCTTGAAGTAATAATAAAATGTAAATATAAGCTTTACACAGTCTAACGAATCGCATTAGACTCTAATTCCATGAGGGAAAGAAAATGTGTTTTATTCATTAATCAGTGTCTTAGCCTTAGTTTACTGCTTGTCTCATATTTGGAATCCCAAGAACCCCTAAAACTAAAGATTCATTTGATAATTAATTTTTGAATGGATTAATTAAAGTAACAAGTATTTTATAAAGCATTAAATCTTATCCAAAACCTCAAGCGTACCTTCTGGGTATGCTTATTAGTTTAAGAAATGATACATTTTTACTAGCCAGCACCACTTATGTACCAGACATTTAGGCACTTGATTGGAAGGTTTCCATCATACTTACATTTTATCCTACTTGGATTGCTTTCACAGAAGCTCTGGAAACTCAAAAATATTTTAAGTTCTGTGAAAATGGTGCAGTATTATAATTTTACTTAAAGTCTCCCACAGTGCCTGCACAGTTCTGGGGGCATCTGTAATCAATGCTCTATGAATAGAAAGAATAGAACTGGATGGAATCGATTTGTTTTATGGATATAACGAATGAATATAACATTATAACTAAGGTTAGCTTCAAAGGAGTATTTTGAAGAAATTTTGACTACTTCAAGAGTTTGAACTTTTGTATTAAAAGAAATTTTTCTTAAATTTGATTTTTTACATATTTGAACAACAAACCAGTAAGTATTTCACCAAGAGAAATTTCTTTTGTGCATGGTGATACACGCTCCTAATTGCAGCATTTAAGAGGTTGAGGTCAGTATGGGCTATACAGTGAGGCCCAGGATAGCCTAAGCTACACAAAAACACCCTGACACAAACAATAGACAAAAACAAGAAATTTCTTTATAGATACACAACTTCAAATTGCCTCCTAAGAACCTTTATATATGTTTGAAATTCATCTAACTCTAAAAAGTCCCTATTATTGTGATAGCCTGCATTTTAAACTCTCTTAGAATTTTAATTTAGTACCTACAGCAAAAGCATAGTAACAATCATTTGAATGATCAACTTACAGTTCTTTAAATTTTTCAAAGTACTAAATCTGTGTCCTATTGCCACAGAATATGTGGGGAGTGGATGAATGTAAAAGCCAAAGACCTAAAAAAAAAAAAAAAAAAAAGCCAAAGACCTGACTTTGATGTGATTACAGTATCGTATGTGACGTAAATGTGATTATAGTATACTGCTATTGCATTTATAAAAATGCATCAGATACTACAGGCATCCAGTGGTTTCAGATAATCTGTAAAGAGCAAAGTCAGGCACCTTCAGACCATATTCAGAAAAGTTCTAGGGAAGGCTTTGAATCAGAGACAGTAAACAATCTTGAGACCTGAAAACTAATAATTAAAATCAAATAAACAAATACCGACGCCATATCGGCCATGCACAAAGTCCTGTAGATTAGCATGAAATTACAAACAGGTCTTACTGAGCTTAACAGAGGTGGACAAATGTGTGAAAAGAGAGCAGCAGCGTGAATCATTGTCCTCCAAAGAGGCAGCACTGGACAGCACAGCACAGACAAAAGGCACTCAGCCCTAGCAGCCTCTGGACAGAATGGCCTGGAAAGTTTTAGGGAAACTAAGGTTGAATCTATATTCCATGTACAAATCAGAGTTAAAAAACAAACAAACAAACCAAAAAAATCATTGTGTGCAAAACTAGCAAAACACCAACACATCCTGGATGGAAAAATCTGAAGAAATGCTGAAGCCATGATGTATTTGGCAAACTGCCTGCCATGAAGGATTCATGAAAGATCGAGTTAGAAAGATTAAGCCAATGCCATCGGATTGCAGGGCTGGAACCTTCAAAGTTTTTATTATTTTATTCATTTACTTATTTACTTTCTGGCAGTGGAAAATGATGGGGTAAATGTGGGCTGGAAGACCAACATGGTCCTCTCCAAAGGTCAGTCCCACAGGGTTGTGTAATGAAGTAAAGAGAAAGAAACTAGAGACAGGGAGACGCGCCAGGGGCCATTAAAACTCCACAAGCAAGACCATCAAAGCCCAAAATAGGATGTTTATTTCCCTCAGTGTGAGCCTTTATTTGTATTTGTTCAGCATATAAATACTGATGACAGTGCTTTCTTTACAGTTGTTAGTCTATTTTTATTACCCCATAGAATATACAGATCTGATCTTTCACAAAATACCAATAACTTGATATAATACTTCCCATATATATATATATATAACATATATATTACCAAAATATTTTCCACATATACAGCGAAAATATTTCCATATACATATAATGTGTGTGTGTTGCCACTGTTTAAAAAGAAGGGGCAAGAAACCTGGGAGGTGGTGTCACTAGGGAGGCAGAGGCAGGTGGCTCTCTGTTAGCGTCAGGCCAGCCCAAACTCACTGGTCTACAGAGTGAGTTTCAGGACAGTCAGGGCTACAGAGAGAAATCCTGTTGTGAAAAACAAACAAAAAACCAAAACAAACAGAAAAAGGAAAGAGAAAGCCTGCCTTAATATTAAAAGCCTGAAGGAAGGATACACAGGAAGGAAGTGAACATAGAACAGTAGCTGCGACTTATGCTCTCAGCTGTTTAAAATCAGCTCTACTAAGGTCAGATGATGAACTCAGTGGGAAAAATATAAGTTGAAAATTCCTTCCCTGGGGCTTGAAAGATGGCTCGACTCTGCCATTAAGAGCACTGGCTACCCTTGCAGAGGACACAGGTTCAATTCCTAGCACCACACAGGGCCGCCCAGCTCCTGTAACTCCTGTTCCATTGGATCTGATGTCCTCTTCTGCCCTCCACAGGGACCACAGGCACATATGTGGTGAAGAAACATACACACACAAGACAAAACATTCATACACTGAAAATAAAAGATATAAACATTTTTAAAAAGAAAATTTCTTCATTGGTTATCTCACTGACTAGGTCTGCTGTCTATCAAAATAAAAGGATTAGGTGATATTCGAGGATTACAGCTGCCGGTTAGTCTTTCCACTGGATTATTTTAGCAGCTGTAATTTGGTTGCTCGTGTTCAAGTGTTGATTAAGAATACAGATTGCTTAAAGTTTACTATTGTTTTGAATCAATTCAATTAACTAAGATTCTTTTTATTTATTTTTTTAAAATTCTTCTAACATAGGCTATGATCATACGATAGTGCCACATTTAAAATAATCAGGATAAAACTGTCTACCACCTGGCATATTGCGCACATCATTAGAGCACGTGAGTTTTGTGGCTAGAAAGCAGAAATGGCGGCACACACCTGTGACCCAAACCCCTGCGATGTTGAGTTAGGAGGACTCGAGCCCGACTTTCAGGACAGTGAACACAGAACTCTTCAAGAGTATCTATTAAAATGCTTTTGCCATAATTTTCAATGTAAGTCATGCTGCTACTGAAACACCATGTAGAAAAACAGTTTCTATAAAAACTAAGTTGTATTTTTATCTATTTTAATTACTTAAGTCTTTTCAGAAAATATAAATTTCAGAAAGAATTAAATGTAAAAACCAAGGGTTTGATATATGAATATAACTACTTTCTCTTGCTCAAAGTTCAACTTTTCAGATAGGAATGGTACCTGTTATAGCATTAAATATTAATGGTTAAATAAACACCTTAAAAACTGTAACAACAATATAATTTATATTATCTAAATAGTAAGAAAAAAGCAATTTACCTATGAGCATTGCCATTAAAATGTGAAAACCTTGTGTCCGGTCTTGAAACATATTTCAATAAAAAGTAAAGACAACTAGCCAATCAACGTCTACTAGGTCGACAGAAACCTATTCTGATGTCTTTGCTTTTTCCAAGTGTGGGCTTGTGCTTCTCCAGGAGAATGTGAGGTTCAGCTTTGACTCACTCCAGCTCCAGCTGGATCAGGGAGGCTTAAGGTAAGACTCAGCTGTGCCACTTCCTAGGCAGCTTTGTTACATTCTTAGCTCCGATCCTTGCAGGGCACACAGTGCCTCCCTTCTAGAAGTCTCTCGCCAGTGTTAGCATAATCTCAACCTAAAGCAATATTATGGAAACCGAGGAAGCTCCATGCAAACTATGATCCACAGAAACTTCAATTATGGACAATCACTACCTGATTTTATTTTATTTATTTATTTTTCATGATGAAGGAAGTGCCGTGTTGGTCTCTTGCTAGTTTTGTTTTGTTTCTTCGGGAGACTGGGGTCTTGCTATGTAGCCCGGACTGGCTCCCAAATCAGGGATCCTCCTGCGTCAGCCTCCCAATGCCATCACACCTTGTTGTTTTTAGGAGTTGATTCAATCCCTACCGCTGAAACAACGCGAACCCCTCCCTGCTCCACCCCAAAACAAGGGGGCGTGATTAAGAAGTGCGTAACAACTTCAGATCTGTTGGAAAAGAGAAAGCAGTTGAGGCTTTCGCTCCTGAACTGTAGCAGGAGGGGCTTGGTCTCCACGTCTGTGAGCGCCCCCTATGGGGTTTCTCCCAACTTCACCTCAGGCACACTACCAAATACTAGCTTTCCCCTCATCTGTAGGCTTTTTTAATCGTTATTGACCAAGGAATACCGGGTAGCACCCATTCCCCCAGAATTTACAGGTATTAGTCAGCATCTGACTGTTGGCAGTCAGCACCGCTCGTCAATGACCTGAGCCTCCACAGATCGGGGATCCTCATTGTGTAGAAGCAATGATCTGTGGGGACCCCGGGATGGCTGTATTCACGAGACACTCTCAGGCTTGAATTTTTCCCACCGTGATAGAATAACTGCTCTACTTTCAAATCCGATGTTGTTTAACCTAATGAAGCAGGATAGCTTAAATACATGAGGTATTGACAAATACTAGACTAACTGGTTCTTGACTTTTCTTTTTGCATTTTTAACAGGACAGACATAAAGATCTATGGATATATGGATACATATACATATACATACATACATACATACGTATGTATGTATATATATCGGCAGTGCCAGCAAAGGTATCAATGGCATCCGGAAGCAGTGTGATCAGGTCAAAGGACTTAAATATCGGCCATAGAACTGAGGTCGGGTAAACTGAGCAGGAAACCAAACAGGAAGATCGGAAGGTATGATGTCAAACATACCACAGGAGTGCCATGTCCACGTTTTCCTTTATAACTCTTCTCCATGGATGTCCTAACTTGGCTGTCACTGTCATGAGGCAGGAGATGTGGTGGGCTAGGCAAACACAATCCAGCTTCATGGGGCACCTAGTTCAACTCCATGATTTCGGGAGAAAAGTCGATGGGCATCTGTACTCGCTGTGTATTTTCTTTGTGACTCAAACTGCTTTATCTTATGGTTGGGGAATATCTTAACAGGCATGAATCCTGAGAGTTTAAAAAATGTGTATGATTTCTGTGTGTACACGTGTGTGTTTATGTGTGTGCGTGAGACTGTGCTTGCACATGTGTGTGTATGGCTCAAATTGAAGCTGTGTTTCACCGACCTGCTTGCTGATGTCTCCCAGTGCTCAGGTTTCAGATGGGCCCAGTGTTTACGTGGGTGCTGGAAATTCAAACTGAGTTCCTTGTGCACATGCAGCAGGTACTTTATTAGCTGAATTACTCCACCCAATCCTGAGCAATGTGCTTTCAAATGAATTTAATCAGAGTAAAATAAATAAACGATATACTCTATTCTTAATGGTTATCAAATTTTTAAAAATTAAGAAAATGAAAACCTGGGGAAATGCCTAAAAGTAGATAAGGATATGTTATCATTTGACTGTACCTCCAAAATATCATGTGGTGTGACTTTTATTTTCTCAGATGAGGGGATGAGATGAGAGCTGTGAATTCACCACTCGGGCTGAGCTCAGCGCATTTATTTTTCCCTGTTCTAACTGTCCCTAGGGGTAGGCCTGGAAGCTTCTAGCTCTTGTACCATCTAATATTCTAGCTTCTGTCTGCTAACTTAGGCCGAGAATGTTTCAGCCTCTGAGACTTACTGGTGGTGAATAAGCTCACCCTTTCTAGTTCTTTCTGAACTCTGGCTGGCTGGTTCAACTTAACTGATCTGGCTCAAAAGCCTCTGCAAACTGACTGATTCAAACTGGCTTCTCTCTGGAGTACTTTGCTTTGCCTCAAACTATAGTACGCTGGCAATTTGTTTTAATCTTCTGGTTCATTCTTATTCCCTGGCTTCAACTGCCTGTGCATGAACTCATAAGCAAACTCAACCTCACTGCACTGCACTCACTCAGCCAAACTGCACCAAACTCAATGCTCAACTAAACTCATCTGCCATGGCACCGTCTCTCTACCCCACTGACTGGCAACCGACTCACCTCAACTCAACTGAATTGTCACTCTCTGCACTCCTTTAAATCACCTCTCTTACCTATGCTGTCCTTATGAGAGTTGGGCATATCTTATTCTGTCAAATCATTCTCTGCTTTGTTATTTTGTCTGTCTCTCAAGTAAACATTATTGTTTGGGATTAAAGGTGTGTCCTAAGGGCATGCGTATATTCCAGCTGGATCACACAGACCTGGAAGGTCTTTGGATGTGATGACAATGTCCATGGTGCTGGGTTAAAATTCCTCTATATCTTCACCCTTTCTGTATAAGCTACAAATCATACACAGTTTAACTATTACAGCAGAAACAATTATCAATCCCATAAACTTAGCAGTCTGAATGTTCTTATGAAGATTCATTGATGCAATGATCCTTATCCCATAATCGCAGTCCTGATCATCTGTCTCTCAGCAAATGTCCATTTCAGCATCAAGGTTTTCAGTCAGTCTGATGAACAATCTGTCCTCCTTTATCTGGTTTGTTGAGCTGTCTCCGTTACAGGGAAGATCAGCTTTCTGCATTGCCTGCATTGCTGTCTTTGTCTCTTCTTTCCTTGAATTTTGCCTTTCCTGTGGAAGCTTCTCTTATTTGTATTGGATCTTTACCTGTCTTGATTGAACCCATAGTCTTTCATCACCTGTAGAAATAGGCAAAACCTCTTCCCCAATGTAACACATTCCTTGAATTCCATTCTTCTGTTAAAACATCTCTAAAGTATACAGGTTGATCAAATTCAGCAGCTTTTTCTATAATCCACTGTCTTTCAGCAGCTGTTGTTCCTGTCTCATTGGCGTTCAAAAAAATTAAAGTTAATAAAGCATTATTCAGTCTATTTCTGGGAGTTGTTATTCCCCTTTCCTTTTTATTAAAGCATATCCTTTAAGGTGAGATTAGATCTTTCTATAACTGCTTGACTTGTTGGATTGTATGGTATACCTATAATATGTTTTATGTTATAATAACCAAAAAAATAACATTTCATTTTACTGGAAACATATGCAGGATCATTTTCAGTTTTATTTTGTACAGGCACCACCATGATAGCCATCAATCCTACAAATGTGCAATTACAGAATCAGCCTTTTAAGACCACAAAGCAGAAGTCCACTGAAATCCTGAATATGAATACATATCAATGGCATGATGTACAAATTTAAGTTTTCCAAATTCTGCAAAGTGAAACACAAATGACAAATTTCATTTCTTTTGCTACCTTTAGGGTTACTTGATTATAATGGAACTTGATTATACAAAGAACAAATAGGACATATTTTTTTTGCAAATTTTTGGCTTGTTGCCAAGGAAAGGAAAATTTTCTCTTTAAACCTGTTGCTGTTAATATAATATTTATAATGAAATTCTGAAGCTTCTAGCATATTTCTTATGATTGGTCAATTTCTTCATTTTCTTGTGCTAATGTATCAGGCATTCCTGTATGAGGTCAAATATGGGTGATATATAATGAATAATTTCTGTTTCAAATTGTCTATTGCAGTTGTATAAATAATGATGTTAATTCTGAATTATCAGGAATAAGTTCAGTAATTTCTGTATGTAACACAACCCTCTTTGCATATTGTGTGTGAGTCAGTAATTATATTTAGAGGTTCAGAAAAATCTTATAAAACCGTAAGAATTGCATATAGTTGTGATTTTTGAACCAAAAGTACATAGGCTTTGAATTACTTTACTTATATTTCCTGACTTATAACCTGCCATTCCTGATTTATTTGCATCAGTATAAAATCAGAAATTGGCATCCCTTTCACTATATGGGGAGAATCCAATTAGTTCTTTTTATGAACTGGAGCTGCTTGCTTTTGGTATATTTGTTATTAATTTCTTCCAGAGAGTTGCTACAAGCTCTTTGCTGATATCCATTTATTATCCATAATGAGGTAATTTCAGCATTAATATAAGATACTATGGTTTCTGATGTATCTGTTCCTGATTTTAATCCAACAACATGGCTGCTCTGATCACATCCTTCTAGGTCTGTGTGATCCAGCTGGAATAGAGACATGCCCTTAGGGCACACGTTTAATCCCAAACAGTGGCATCTAACTGAGGGACAAAGTGATGAATCAGAGAAACATTTGACAGAATAGGATATACTCAACTCTCATAAACAGTGGAGAGGAAGAAAGAAGACAGTACAGACAGAAAGTACAGGAGACAGATGGACAGTACAGGAGGAAGAGAGTGTGGTACAATGATACAGTAGAGCTCATGAAGACAGTACAGTTGAGTCTGGAAGTACAGTCGAGTTTGAGCAGTTCAGTTTTTGGAGTTCAGAGGCAGGTTTTCCAAACAGAGCCATTCGGTGAGAAGCAGAGAGAAACCAGATTGAATCAGGCATCTTGGAGAGGAGTTTAAGACAGAATTGCTGAGTTGAGTCCGTCATCCAGAGTTCAGAAAGAGCTAGAAAGGGTGAATTTATTCAACAGTAAGCCTTCAAGATGACAATTACATCAGGCAAATAAAGGTTACTTTTACAATGTGGTAAAAAATTAATTATCAAATACATGTTAGTAGTATTCAGAGGTGGGATCTTGGGAGGTAATTATCATTAGATAATGTCTGAGCCTAGGTTTTTCATGACAGCATCAGTAAAGGAAGAGAAGCCTAAGCTATCAGGTTTGCCTGTGTCATAGTGAGTTGCCTCCACCATGTTATGATACAATAAGGAAGTCCTGAAATGTGCTGATGTCATGCTCTTGACTTCCCAGCCTCGGTAAGTGTCAGAGATATTTTCTCAACTTACTACTCAGTGTCAGGGGTTTCACTGTAGCAATGAAAACAACCAAAAACCAAACAACACCCCTTCAAAGAAAACAACAACAAAAACCCGACGAGTACAGGTTTATAAAAGAAAAACAAGGTTTTTCACACACACACATACACACACACACACCAGTTAGTGCTATATGTATACTTGAAACTGTGCACATGGATAAACAGAATGGTGACAAATGAACAAAGAGTGAAAAGAAGAAATTTGGCACTGAACACCAATGTATGCAGTAGTGGTTAATCTCAATTGTCAATTTAATGAACTCTAGACTCTCCAGGGAAATGGCTTCTGGGAACACCCGTGGGGGTATCTTGACTGAGTTTATTGATAACGGGAAACATGCCTGCTAGAGTGGGATTCTGGGACTATATAAAAAGGAGAAAGTGACCTCAGCACACACATTCATCCTCTCTGGTTCCTGACTGTAGGCTCAACGAAATGTCTGCCTCCAGCATCTGCTGCTGGAGTCCCACACTGTAAAGGACTGCACCTTGAACTGTGGAGCGAAACAAACCCTTCCATCACTTACATTGCTCCTGTCAGGGGATTTTCTCACAGCAATGTAAGAAGTGACTAGACATGTGCAAACCTTATTCATATGAACCCATGTTAATTACTCTACATATAACAAATATGGAAAGAAAAAATGGGAACAAGCCAAGTATGAATAGAATAGAAAAAAGATAGGGAATAGAATAGGATGGATATACGGTAGACAAAGGAGCTACAGGAAGAAGCTTTCCACAAGCTGCAGGGAATTGCTACCTAGTTTTTTTTTTCTCTTTCAAATTGAGATTGTATTTATTATTGAGCCAGTCAACCAATTCCTGTATACTCACAGAGAAAATTTAGGCTCACAAAAAATGTCCAAATATCCTGACAGTGGTGGTATTTTCAGCTTGACATGGAGCCCTGACAGTGGCTTTGATAGCTTATGAATATATATGCATTTTATAGGCAATTCCTTATGGGCTCAACTTGATTTTTCTCCAGTGTTCCGTCTGAGACATTATTTTATGAGAAGTTTCAATCTGCATCTGCTGGGGAATAAGATAATTTTGTTGTTGTTGTTTCTTGACCAGAAACAGCTTGTTTCTGAGTGTCTTATTCAAGATGTTCAAGCTTCTGGGAAATGGACAGTGTCTAGGAAAGAGAAAATCTCAGTGTCTCTCTGACTCCAGATCCAATATGAAAATGTTTTATTTGAGTACAAAGAGTTAAAGACATGTAATCAAGCAGGAAAGATATATCAATAGTAAGTTTCCATAAAAGCCTATCATTAGAGGAATGCTTGCAGGAAGTATGGATGGTTCACCTGACAAAAGGCTAATCCCAAGTGTGTCAGAGCATTTCCATTTTTGTTGCTGAGTATTTGCCTGATGAAATTTGATGGTTTATTTGGTCCCACATGTGAACATGGCAGCAATGGTAAGATGCCATGGGATGCTATATTTACGTTCAGTGGGTGTAATCCTCTAGGAGTTAAAGTAAACCAAGCATTGTCAGCTATCTCAAGAGACGGCAGGTTTACTAGCAAGGAAGTTGTTCAGAATCAGAAAAGACAGTCATTCAACACAGATATAATAGTAGAGAATTAAGAAAGGAAATGGGATTCAGTAGCTTCCATTGATTCTTCCAGACCTCAGCTTCTCTCATAATTTCTGTGTCAAGGTTAATTTCTAGGTAGAGAATATACTGACTATATTAAGATCCTATAGACCCCTCTTTGTTACAGTTTTTGAAGTGTGTAGGGAGAGACAAGCTGTGATTTTCACAGCAGGCTGCTGTAAAGCTTAAAGGGAGAAACTGCCCAGGGCATGTGGTTCCGGCTCATGGGTCTTGGCAAATATTTATATATGCTTCCTGTTGTAAATGCTGGAGTGGATTCAATGATTAACTCATAGGCGATAGCACTAAGCCAGGTCCGGACTGGCTCACAGTCTGCCTGGCTCCCAGATTGAGTCTTTTTTTTTTCTATTGCAAGATGCAATAGAAATTTCCAGAAGAAAAATCTGATGAGCTGGCATAAATAATATTTTTATAATGTATGGGCATTTTGAAGCTGGAATGATGAGCCAGTTGTTTACAGCACCTGCTGCTCTTGCAGAGGACCAGGGCTCAGTTCCCAGCACCAACACCAGGTGGCTCACACCACCTCTAGCTCCAAGCGTTCTTCTGGCCTCGTCAGGGACCAGACATTCATGTGGTATACATGTATGCATGTAGGCATTCACACACACACACATGAAATAAACAATCCGCAAATAAATAAATGAAAATTATTAAAATATAAAAATTTAGGGATATTGAAAATAGGCCAAAGGCTGATGAGATGGCTCAGTGGGCAAAAGTTCTAGCTACATAAGCCTCAGGATCTGAGTTCATTCCCCAGAGTCACCAAGGAAGAGGAGAGAACTGGCTCCAAAAAGTTTTTCTCTGACTTCCATACCCATTCCCTGGCACTTGCATAGCTATAATAATACCACCTGACACACACACAAAGAAAGACAGAAAGAAGGAAGGAAGGGAGGGAGGGAGGAAGGGAAGAAGGAAAGAAAGAAAGAACAGAAGGAAGAAAGGAAGGAAGGAAGGAAAAGGGGGAAAAAATCATTATCCTAATAGCATAGACAATAATCAGTAGTATTAGTCATCAACAATATACATAATTGGCTACATTTTAAACCAGAAATTCAAGGAAAGTACATCTAAAATATTTTAATATGAAGTAATTAAAGTATAACATTTTTCATAATAATTATAAAAACATGTTATGTCAAAGGTTATTTTTCTGTGGGCCATTAAAACCTTAATGATTCCAGAAGAATGTGTTGTTACTATTGTTATTGTGTAAGATTTCATTTGTGTACATATGGAACCAGGAGACATTTGTGTCCTTTCGACTCTTCTCTTTTATTGCCATAGTATTTGAAGGAATAATACACACAAATGCATTCTATAGTACTGATATTTGTTCAGAACTATATATTGAAGCTCAGATAAAATATACTGAACTTAGAGAAAGATTTTATTCATTCCATTGTGTGAAAAAAAATCTGCTATCTTCAGATGAAAGGCAAAATTGCAAAAAGCTTTGAGTTTCATCACTTCTCCATTTCACTTGATTTTATACTTCAAAAGTTTCTGTATCCTCAGTGGACACAGGTAAGTGATTTGTTAGTTACTTTATGGACTAACATATAGGAGGTTCAGTGTTGCCCATGCTCACTCCGGTTGATGTTTCTTTGAAAGGTAATTTCAGAGAAACTCAACCCAGTTCCACCAGAACTATCTTAATAGGCTTTCCTCAGTAAATCACTATCGACGGCTCTGCCATGGCTGGGGCCTTTCTCTGCACTTCTTGTCAAAAGTGAATGATTAAACTGAGTTCTGGTGGGTTACAGAAAGCTGCTTTGTTGTGTTGCTGCAGTTCCTCGTACTGTTTGCTTCCCCTCTGCCTTATGGAAATTGCCTTTACATTGTTCTGTAGTGCTGTTTGTCATTTCTCAAAAATGTATTACGGCTTTAGTTCTGCAAAGCCAGAAAAATTATGTCATAGGCCAACTGAGTTACTGACCTGATAGGGTCTGCTTGATGCTCATGTCCCTCTACAATCTGGTTTTTGTCTCTCACCATGACTTTGCACTACCTACCATGTGGATGGTCTATACAATTGTCTTTCAGTTGAATAAAACTTAAAACTTACTCAAATTGTTCTGAGTCTCCAGCTACTCAAAATCTCACAGGGGTCAGCTCACCTGGTAATTATCCTTACAGGGGTGTCTCCCTTTGTCCTGAAACAGGTGAAGTTAAAAGCCCAGCACAGACTATATTGCATTGCTCTTTATTGTTTGGTATATGAGATTTTTCTCCTAAAACAAACCAAACCAAACCAGTATATCAAACAAACAAAAATCAAAGCCTATCTATGTCTTATAAAAATGAATAGCTCTGTCTTAAGTTTCTTATATATAGTATTACTCTATATAATAATTGCATGGTATGCTATATACTAATCAAGAATTCCATATAATATTTATATTTTTATTGAATGCTTCTAGTAATGTCATCAATTTCCAAAATTAAAACAAAATATATTTATTTTTTCAGGCTATAAATACATTAGAACAAATGCTAATTATTTTCCAATGCAAATGGTTGATAAATTGGGTATACATAGATGTCTACTATGAACATAAAGGGACACCACTGGATTATACATCACCTGTATATGTATCATTTTGTGATATTGTCTTGTTTAAGGAGATGATTTATACTAGCGAGTCTTTACATTTTAATGTAAGGATTGCCTGATATAGATTATATTTAAAACTACAGATTCTCAAGACATTCTCCTAGAAACCTAGATTTGTAAATACAGACTGAGCCCTGATATTTCATTTATTTATTTTATTATTTTATGGGCATGATTATTTTGCCTGCATGTATGTATATGCACCATGTCTATGCCCAAGAAGAGACTAGAGTACAGATGGCTGTGAGTCACTACGTGGGTGCAGAAAATCCAACTCAGGTAGTCTGCATGAGCAACCACTGAACCAACTCTCCCGCCACAGACACTTACAGATGCTTCTAAGCAATTCTCACAGTGCTTCTTTGGAGGGACAGGATCTAGAATTTAAATGATTTTCAGAAATATATACAACCCCAAAATTACCAAACAAGCTGCAGTTAGAGAAAAGAAAACAAACTTTATCTCTAAACTGTGGCAGAGATATTCAAATAACAAACTAATGGATGCAAGATTCTTGATAAAAATCTGGGACCGCTTCACCGAAACATGTGTTTGAAATGACTGTGTAGCCTAGACCTCCAGCTTCCCAGAACCAGATTCCATACTGCCCATCATCCTACTAAGAGTGAGAGTGTCCTTCACAAATAAATAGAACCCACTAAAATGCAACATGGATTTCCCTCCACACTTTATCTTCATCTTAATTGTATCCTTACTATACTGATATGAAAATGTTGAACATATTGTTGATAGTGTAGACTGACTCACAATCTTAGAATTTTCTATATATTAACTGATAAGAACATTCTGTAATGGAAGAGGAACATCTTTCCAAAACTGAAATGTCCCAGCAGTGGCTCCAAATAAATATGTGACCTTCTAGGACCTTCAGTTCCTATTAATTTTATTTCTGTCAATGTCAAATTGAGAGTGAATACTTCCATTCCATCCATTTTTGGTTTGTATTTGCGAACACTGGGTGTTAATTACTTTGCAAATAGTTTTGGGAAATATGAAGTTCTACAAAAGTAATATATTTCTCTTAATGTTTCTGAACTTGTTGTTTAAAAAGTTTTAAATTCCTCTAACTTTAGAATTCACTCATTGAATATCTGTTGGTTAGAAAAATATCTGTTAGGAATTCTAAGCTCTATTTCATTAAAATATGCAGAATATATGAACACAAATATAAATATTCATGAAACCTTAATTGTATCCTCAACATTCTCAAAATATGCAAAATATATAAACACATTATTAGTGATAGTGTCAGCTACTAAGTAGGTGATGTGCACAATATTGTATTATTTATTTCTTACAACCTTAAGGCGAGATAGACATTAAGTTGGATAAACTGAGTCTACAGGTTTATAAATTTTCTGAGGCATTGGAGGAAGGAGAGAACAGGAAGCAGGACAAGAGGCTCCCACAGAGGGCCTCTAAAAAACTCTACCCTGAAGGGTATCTGAGCAGATGCTGAGACTCATAACCAAACTTTGGACAGACTGCAGCAAATCTTAGGAAAGAACAGGGAGATAGTAAGACCTGGAGAGGACAGAATCTTCACAGGGAGAGCAACAGAACCAAAAAAACTGGACATGGGGGTCTTTTCTGAGACTGATACTCAAACCAAGGATCATTAACGGATATTACCTAGCACTCCTGCTCAGATGTAACCCATGGCAGCTCAGTATCCAAGTGGGTTCCCCTAGTAATGGGAACAGAGACTGTCTTTGACCTGATCTCAGTGGCTGGCTCTTTGATCACCTACCCCTGAGGGGGGAGCAGCCTTGCCAGGCCACAGAGGAGGACAATGCAACCAGTCCTGATCAGACCTGATATGCTAGATGGAAGGGGAAGAGGACCTCCCCTATCAGTGGACTTGGAGATGGACATGGGAGGAGATGAGGGAGGGTGGGATGGAGAAGGAATGAGGGAGGGGGCTATAGCTGGGATACAAAATGAATAAACTGTAATTAATATATGAAAAATAAAAATGTGATTAAAAACTGTCTGTGGGACTGGCTTATATGTAAAATGCCTGATGTACAAACATGAAGACTTGTTAGATAAATAGATATGATGTAAAAGCTTGGTACACAGGCTTGTGTCTATTAATCCCTTATCTGGAAGAGCAGAGGCAGATCCCTCATGGTCAATGTCAGGCAAGCCTAGATTAATTAATGAGTTCAGGCTCAGTGAGAGACCCTATCAAAAAAAAAAATAAGGTAAAGCATCATTTAAAAGGACAGGCTGTGTCGCTTCTGTCTCTCAGATGCTCCCCATCCTTATAAACACATAAATGCACATATGTACACACACACACATACACACATAATACACACCCACACACATAAACACACACGCATATACAAACACCTTTTCAAAAGCAAATTAGGAAGTGGTAGATGTGGACATTACCACACAGATATGGTAATGTCCCCAAATCATTTATTAATATTTACAGTTGTCATAGATACATCTATACATTGTTAACAGGAATAAATAATGAAAGGTGTGGACAGCAATAACTGGCTACCTTTTTAAAGCACAGCCATATGCCAGTTTAGAGCATTGTCTCCTCAGTAGTTTTTGTCTGCATCCCCTAAAATATATTCTGAAGACACAGAAAAGATGACAACTCACACAATTCTACAAATGATATTAAAAGCTAGCTTAGTGTATAAATTGATTGAAGGTACTAAATTAAACATACAGAAATGCACTTCACTGTTAGGAAGCGCACATGGGCATGGCCGCTTTCAGCAGCTTAGCTCAGAGTCCCCCTTCAGCAAGGATGAGAGACTGAGCCAGCTGACAATGGCTGCTGGCTGAGGTCATTAGAGGACTATTTTTCTCCCCCATCCTTGTACTCATCTTCCTAGTGTGCCTTTAGAAATAGCAACGTGTAGGGATAACAGGAGAAAAGACAGAATACACCATGAAGGGCAAGGCAGTGCTAAAGACCATACCAGATCAAAGGAAAAAATTCCAGGCTGGAGTTGGGATTTGCTAGTATCTGACTGCCTTGAAGTAGGTGTAAAATGTGTGAGCCCCACTTCAGATTAACAGTGCTCAAGCAGACATTCACCAGCTACCAGAAACTTAAGAGGAACTCCCTTCCCCTTCCCCATGTGGGGTTTGGCCATCACCCAGCCTACTCAGTGCACAGGTTGATGGCAATGACTGGGTAGAGGCTCTCCAGATTGTCAGGACAATTTGAGATCAACCAACAGAAAACCTAAATGCAATCTGGCTGTATAATAACAGCATTTATTGGCTCATGTAAGGGGGACAAGTTCAAGGACAGACATGTTTAGGGTGATCGGATCTCAAATTCAGGAACACAGCTAATGTAATTCCTTAACCCTCTGCCACACTGACCAGTGTTTCAGGATCACCCAAGCTTATTTTTACAGCTGTGAGATGGCTGCAAGAGGCACTGCCCCTTGCTTCCTCACTCACACCTTTCAATGGCCTTTCCTTGGGAGGAAAGGAGAACTTTGCAAACGCTGTCTGCAAGCCTAAAGTCAAGCACACTTCCACATGAACCAGTGACGGGGAGGAGAGAAAGGATTCTCCTTAGAGTGGAGAGTGGAGTCAACTTCTCTAATGTCTTGGCTTCTAGAAGGAAACGGATATTAAAGAAATTGATTTTTTCCTGTTTTGTTTCATTTGTTATAAAGTCATAATAGAAAGTGTGCTGTGATTGGATAAATATATGGCTAGTGTGGACATGCAGAGTTAGAATGTTTCTGGTAGAAAAATAAATGTTATTTTCATTGTCCATATCCAATACTCCATAAAAGAAAAGAAATATAACTCCAAAAAAACTTAAAAAAAAGCCTAAATTGATTTTACAAAGGAACACACAGAAAATGTTAGAAGGCATGAAAGCTTGGTTTCTGGGAAAATAAGTGAAAAGAAAATGCTAAGATAAAAGACACTGGATGAAAGTAAAGACTGCAGGAAGAGAGGAGAATTTTGACAAGCAAGCGCTGCGCCAGTGCCCTACACGTCTGCGCTGGACGTTCAAGTGTTTGCAGCTCTGGACTAACCTACACCCTGGGAGCTGGCTGCACACATATGCTTAGTTGGGAGGAATCCTCAGGCTAAATCCTGTAGCCTACTCAATGTTCTCTTCCTGGTTATAATGCAACCAAAAGTTTAAAAAATTCACATCTGTGTTTGAGGACAAAATTACAAATTGCCCCAGAGTTTAATCTAGGGAGGACAAAAGAACAGAAGTTGGACCTTAAAAGTTGAAGTGTTTCTGAAAGAAATGAGAAGGATTGAATAAGATTAATGGTAAAAGATAATGGAATTGTTTTTCTTTCTGAATTAACCCTAAGCACCCAGATAACTACTGATGTCCATGTTTCATTAATGAAGGATGACACTCATCTAGACATTTCTTAACTAATAATGAAAAAATCATAATAGCATCTAAAAATTAAAGATACAAATGTGAAGTACTTAGACAAATTAATATCAAAACATGTAACAGCTAAAATATCAATGGTAGACTATTAGTTTAAAATATAAGACAGCATGTTATTAAATATTGATTTAAATCATAAATTTAAATTTATAAATTATAAATTATTTTAAGATTATAAGGGACTAGGCCTAAGCATTATGAACAGCTTAATTTAGACCTTTGTTTAAATCATTCCGCAGAATAGAATAAAGCTTATAACTATGACACTCATTCCTAAAACAAGAGTTTTGAAGTATCGGTTTCCAAGTGATGATTCCATTAAAAAGACCATGGTGTCCACAAAAAACTGGGAACTTAGGAAAAAGTTGCTGAGGTTTTCATCTCTTAGGGAGAAAACCCAAAAAAATATAATTTTATTTTTATTTTGATAATAAGAAAAGCACAGGTTAAAATACTTAAAAACTAAAATTTAAAAGTTATTTAATAGGACTAAAACATGTAAAACATTAGTGGAATAAAAATCCACTTGCTAAATATGGATCTATTTTCATTTTTCTGCATATAGACATCCAGTTGGTCCAGCACCATTTGTTAAAGATGCTGTCTTTTTTCCATTGAATGATTTTGGCTTCTTTGTCAAAAATCAAGTTTCCATAGGTGTATGGGTTTATTTCTGGGTCTTCTATTCAGTTCCATTGATCCACTATTCTGTTTCTATGCCAATACCATGCAGTTTTTATTACTATTGCTGTGTAGTACAGCTTGACGTCAGGGATGGAGATACCTCCAGGTGATCTGTTGTTGTACAGGATCGTTTTGGAAATGATTCTGGGTTTTTTTTTCTCCATATGAAGTTGAGAATTTTTCTTTCAAGGTCTGTGAAGAATTGTGTTGGTATTTTGATGGGAATTGCATTGAATCTGTAGATTTCTTTTGGCAGAAAGGCCATTTTCACTATGTTAATCCGACCAATCCATGAGCATAGGAGGTCTTTCCATCTTCTGATATATTCTTCAATTTCTTTCTTCAGAGATTTGAAGTTTTTTTCAAACAGGTCTTTCACATGCTTGGTTAGAGTCACCCAAAGGTATTTTATGTTATTGGTGGCTATTGTGAAGGGTGTTTCCCTAATTTCTTTCTCAGCCCTTTTGTCTTTGGTGTACAGGAGACCCATATTTATCACCCTACACAAAACTAAAGTCCAAGTGGATCAAAGACCTCAACATAAAACCAGACATACTAAATCAGTTAGAAGAAAAAGTACAGAAGACCCTAGAACTCATTGGCACAGGAGACTACTTCCTCAACAGAACACCAACAGCACAGGCCATAGGGTCAACAATAAATAAATGGGACCTCATGAAACTGAAAAGCTTCTGTAAAGCAAAAGACACGGTCATCAAAACAAAACGACAGCCTACAGACTGGGAAAGGATCTTTACCAATCCTACATCTGACAGAGGGCCAATATCCAGTAT
>CM053757.1:823278-845174 GCA_028658305.1 Pachyuromys duprasi | reverse complement strand
AAGGTCATGCTGAAATCTATATACCTAGGGAAGATATACAAGAAGGAGGACCCAGGTTGATATGATCAATGCTCATTTAGGTGGACAAATGGGATGGACATTGAATGTAGGAGAAAACAAGCAACAGGACAGGAGCCTACCAAAGAGGGCCTCTGAAAGATTTTATATAGCAATGTATCAAAGCAGAGATTAAGACTCACAACCAAGCCTTTGGCAGAGGGCTGGGAATAATAATGAAAATAGGGGGAGTTAGTAAGACTTGGGGAGAACAAGAGCTCCACAAAGACCAAATAGATCAGGGCACAGGGGTCTTTTACGAGATGGTTTCTCCAACCAAGGAACATGTATGGATATAACCTAGAACCTCCGCTCAGATGTTGCCCATGGTAGCTTAGTATCCAACTGGAGACCCTAGTAAGGAGAACAGGGACTATTTCTGTCATGAACTCAATGGCTGGCTATTTGACCCTCCCCCACACACTCCCAGGAGTAACAGCCTAGCTAGATCCCAGAAGAGGACATTGCAGCCAGCCCTGAAGAGACAAGATAAACTAGGGTCAGATGGAAGGGGAGAAGGTCCTCCCCCATCAGTGGACTTGGAGGGGGGCAGGGAGGAGATGAGGGAGGGATGGGGAGAGTGGAAGGGAATGAGGGAGGGGGCTATGCCAAGGATACAAAATACCTAACCTGTGATTAATATAAAAATAAATAAATTACATTTAAAAAATAAAAAATTAAAAAGAATTCTCTGTTTAGCTATGTACCCCATTTTAATTGGATTACTTGATTTGTTTGAGCAACAATTTTTAATTAAGTAAAACTATAAGGAAATGGAACAAAGCATCTTTACAAAGAAGAATGGTTCTGTGTGACTAGGCTTTCTTTTTTTATAAGAAAGATGAAACAGTGCACTGGGTGGTTCTTGGGGATATATTGACACTTCTTAAACTTTTCCACTCTAGACTCCTTATTTTCCAAGAATTTTTTTTGTGACTTAGGGCATACATGCTTATAAAAGTATCTATACATGTAAAACCTTTACTGGTAACAAAAATGTATTTATACATATAATTTTCCAATTATTAAAAGCAGAGCAAATATATATTATTGAGGTGGTTTGTGTGTCTGCCTTAGCACAAAAAGTTGTGTATTGGTTGGACATTTGATACTGCAGGACACGTCTTCTTCACTGTTTTACACAGTTGTTCAATATTTTGATTTTATAATCATTAGTACTGAGAATGACACATAAATGGAGAAAACAAAATGGCAGAAACATGTTCTGGGCCATTTCAGACTGTATGGGAAGTTCTATTCTAATACCAAACCCAAAGTATTTAGCAATTTTCATGACACTTAGCTCAGTGACTTAGGGTATGGGGAGGGTGTTTGTGTCAATCTTGGCCAAATTCTTCCTGCTGTGCCCCGAGGAAATGCTGCCTTATGTCCTGAGTGAAAATGGTTCCAAGGTCATCTACTGTTCACTAAGGCCCAAAATGTAGATGATAATGATGATGATGATGATGATAAAGTTTCGTGCAGGCTGTTTTACATAGTTATTGATAGATGTGGCTGGGATGGTGCTTTCTAGAATGAAGAGCATGCTTCAACAGCAAGCAGCTGTGGTTATAGGATAGTTCCCCAATGTGTCTGTGAGATGTTCAAATCAGCTGGTGCTGGCAAGGGAGGCAGTCTGTTTGGCTAATTGGCTCATTGTCCTTTGCTGAAGGCAATCCAGATCACTAGGCTGACAATTAAGGAGTCAAACTGACTTGTCCCCCAATATCTTAGCCTATAGGAAAAAATGTTACAAGCAATGTTTACAATAAGGTCTTAACATTAGCAGTGATTTGACAGTGATTTCTGCCACAGTGACACAGGAATAACTGGAGCACTCATCTGCCTCCCACATGCTGGAAACTTACTCCCTAGTAAAGACTAGAATAGTAGAAAGTCCAAGGGGTGAGTTGGAAAGGAACAGGTTCTAGGAGATCTTCCAATGTCCTTGAAGGGTACAAGACACTGGACACTACTTACCTTTTCTTCTTCCTGTCCATAGAGGAAGTGGCACCGTTGGCTACCTGATCCAGCAGAGTGGGTCAGGCAATCAGGGCTGAAGCAAAGAAGGAGCAACTCTTCTCTTTGTTAATTGGTTATGTAACATATTTCTATAGCAAGAAGAAAGCTGACTAACATGGGGTCCTGGTGGTAGTATCAAGGCAACTATACACACATATAATGAATTTCTATTCTCTAATAATCAGTGGAAATGAAACATCCTTAGAAATGATTTTCCAAGCTCACAGAGCAAAATCATTCAAAGAGTGCTAGAGCAGGCTATTTGTTTTTATTTTATTTTGTGTTATTTTTATAAAGTCTAGAAGAGTAAGTTCTACAAGACTGAAAAGTAAATGTAAGCATTTTCTTCATGCTTAGTGAACAGTGGCAAATAATAGAGTCATTTGTGTCTTCACTCTATGTGAAAACATAATCTTTTAACAAAAGGTGTTGCCTTGGGGGTGGACTCAAACACAATTCTGTAATTGTGTGTACTAAGTTCAGCCTCAGAATTATTACTGCATCCATGTGTACTTTTTCATGGGAAAGTTTGCTTCATTTTCTTCCATCTACAACAATCTCATTTTGTGATTTAGATGTCTCAATTATTTCAGTGACTTAAAAGCTAGAAAAAGAATCAAATACAGTGGCCCAATTTTCCACTTCACAACTAGGCTTACAAGACCTAGGGTGATTAAATTGAGGGCACCATTCACTTTGAGTCACCTATGACACAAATATTTTGGAATACCATTAAAAGTTTTTGAAGGGAATTATTTTCTGATTCTTGGGGTGGAAGTTTGAACAGTGGCCAGGACCTTTCGTTTATCTATTTCTGTGAGGAGTTTTAACACCATTGACCTGGCCAAACTCCAACACCATTCATTAAATCTTTGCTATATCAATCATCCTTGAAACTTTAATAAGGTCCTATATTTCTTATCCTAACCTACTTTCATAACATCTCCTGGAGCAGACATCCAGCTGTAGCCATTCACTTAGGACCTAGCTAGATTTGACTAGAAGCTGAGGGCACCCCCTGCTCTCATTCCCTGCAGAAGCGAGAAGAAGCCCAGTGATTTGTTCCAGTCAAAATATTCAAATGGCTTAGATATATAGGTAAGAAAATATAAGTACTATAATCAATTTCACAAGTATTTCACATAGTACACTCACTAGGAAACATTATCAATGTACCGGCTGAGCACTTAACTTCTTCCATAGTTAAATTCACAACCCAACCCCCCCCCAACAAAGTAAAATTAAAACATGGGAAGCTTTACACCAAGATGCTCTTCTGACCCTCTAAAGGCTTTTCGCTTTTGAATTCTCGCTGTTGGCTCTGGTGTGCTTTGATGCAGCCTGTCTGAGCACATCACCATATCAAGCCACACAAAGCAGCCCAGCAGGGCTGAAGAGGCCCCGAGCCAGCTCAAGTGTGTGTCTGGCACATCCTTTCTCTCCTCCTGAACTCTCCTTGTTGGTGAGAATTCTTTAACACACAAAGCCTGTTCCTAAAATCAGCAGGGAAAGGGGAGAGATTCCTCTGCTCCTCCGGATGTGTGGTGAGAGCTGCTTCTTTTCTTGACCTCAATATCTCCCTGGAACATATTCTGTTTTACAGTTTCTGCTGGACATAATTGACAAACAGATTCTCTCAATATGTAAGATAAGAAACACAAATATCTCTCCATCATCAGAATAATTGCCTCAGTAAATTTTCTGAGATCTCCCATCACACTCCAGTAAGAATATTTACTAAGAAACCAGCAGATCTGATATTTGAACCATCACTTTTTAAAATTTATTTATTTATTATTAATTACAGTTTATTCACTTTGTATCCCAGCTGTATGAACCATCTCGAGAAATCGTTAGTTAATATTAGCTTTGTGAATGTTCATGAAAGTGATACTTCTTTGACTGACTTGGTTAATTTCTAATAGGTAGGTGCCTTCTTCTGGTTTATTCTTACCTGTCTTTTAAGATATTAACCTGTCCCAGCATTGTACACTGGAGAAGAGAGAGAAGTTTCCTGTGATTTAACATCATTTAACAGAGAAGTCAGAGGACACTAAACTATGACTACATATTCTTCAGCCACTTGTCTTAATTGGCATTATTTGATCTGTATTTTGTAGGGTCATTTAAGTCACAGTAAACACACTGACTTGTCAGTAGAGTATTCTGCTCAGCTACATGGCATTTTTTTAGGTCCCCTAATGATAGCTTTAAAAGTTTCACCTTGTGAAAAATGCAGGCAAAATTTCATCTGTGTACAATTTAAAGTGTTTTCTCATTAAGGTTAATTATTCTTGGCCTTTGAAATAGATTCTGTCGGTGTAATACTATTTGATTTGGACAAACCAAGAACCTATAAAAAATGAGTAAAGGCATAAGAGTATATAAATAAACTTTAAGTTTTCAGGTGACAATATAACTCATTGCAGTAGTATTAAAGAATACTATTTCTTTCTTAAACACAAAAAAATATCCACAGCCACTTAGCCAACATTAGAAATTTACACACTGATTGGCAAAGCCCCTACATACCAACCAGTGAGATAATTGAACTCCTTAAAAATGTTTTCTTTCATGTGAAGAAGCCAAATAATTTATAGGCTTTGGGGAGGACTGTTCTATGATGTGTTTGATGCTTTCCAACTGGTCTTCCCTTCTGTAGCCATATGAGGTTTGGTTTAGTGTCTAACTTTCAGTATGCCTCATACTGTACTGGGCACTTCATTGTTCACCAAAGTAAAGCTAGATGGATGTAGGAGTAAGCTATGGGTGGCTGCCAACAGAGTAAATTAGTCAATATATCCAAACCTAGAAAAGCAGCTGGTATAGAGAAAGTCCACTGTAATTATGATGATTATTTGTGATCCTCAAGGGAAGGGACCAACGGCTCACAATTGTGCCTCCAATACCAGAGGCAGTAGTCTGGAACAGATTTGGTTACAGTACAATTTGCAAAACATAAATGAAGAATTAATAGATGAATGAATTTAGTAGAGAAAAACCTTAACTCTTTCAACTATACTTACTCATTTAATTCCCTGATTTGTTTAGTAATTATATTCTTACTGGAATAAGAAGATAAATCTTACAAACTATACAACAATGATTACTCAAAAGTGGCAAGACATATTTCAGAGAAACATCTTTATGTAGTCTGTCTTTAATATTAAATGAACATATTCATCAATTATGTCCAGCAGAAACTGTAAAACAGGATATAGCCCAAACTAAAACTGCCATTAAAAAAATCAAACACATTTATGTATTAAGCTATGTAATAACCAAAACTTCTGGACATGCACTCAGCAAGTTGCTATGAGCAGTAGACTTTGCACTGGTAACTGTGTCTAGAGATGATTTACAGACAACAACTATTGCTCTTCTTATCTTACATTCTTCCTAGAAAGTCGAGAAGGTACATTCACAAGGACATTAATCAGAGTACAGTTTACGGCTCTACAAAGTGCCTGGGTCCTAAGCATGTATACCTGCTCCAGTCACTCCGCAGGCAGAGCCGTGCCCTTCTAGCAGCAGAAGAAACCTGGCAGCTGCCCATAACTGTGTGAAGGCTGAGACACTAGTCATTGTTTTTGATACAGAAATGTAGACTTCTCTTCCAAATTTCAATGGGCCCAAGGTTAATGGATCTGCCTTTAGTCAATGCCTAAAATGGCAACAATAGCTACAGGATTCCCATGCAAAGCAATACTAGTTACTGACATCCTAAGGGACAGCTAAGACAGATGTATACTAGCAAGTACTTTCTCCAGGTTTTCTAAGCTTCATCCCATTTAATCTTCACCAGAAAATGTCAGACAAGAAGCACCCAAGTACCTTCTCTACTTCCTGCTTCTTGAAAATGCCTCTTCAGGACTTGGTCCTGAAATATTAAAAGCTGTATGTTTGTGTGTATATATGCTTTTCCAATAGCATTTGTCACTTACCATGCTCTATTAAACTGCCAAAAATCCCTATTATGCAAATACTCCTTTTAGAAATTCCAAAGTTTAAATTAAAAGAAATCTCTTTTTACTATGCTTCTTGCTGCTGAGAAACATGACCTGAGCAAACAATTTTCATTCTATTTCATAGTGTTTGTAGATCTCTTGAGCTTCGTTCTTTTGTAACATTTACTCTTTATATGACTTCACATTAATAAATTGCCCATGTGTTTTAAATTTTTTTATTAGTTACACAGAGACTATGCCGAGTCATGTAAGCTGGCAAAAATTCTTGGAGTAAATAGAAAGAAAATATACCTGATGAGCAAATCAATAATCATGAGCACTAACTCCTAGGCTTTAGAACCAATGAAAGTCACAAGAGTTTCAAATAAGTTCATGCAGAAGTCACAAATGAGGTAATTTGTAACTCATCTCTTTAGTTGAAGCAATAATTTTTAAAATCAATACCAACATTTGGAATTTGTAGTATTTCAAATATGTATGTGGCCTCCTAACTTCTTCTAAATGATGATAACGCTTCCTATAATAAAGTGCCATGAAAGACTTTCATCTAATACTTAATCTTCTACAAAATCATTTAAATCATCCTGATGCTCCACATTTGAATTTCCCAACAGAGCAAACTACAGCTGAGAAAAACTTAGCCTAGTTTCCAGGTTCACACACCTGGCTGATGGCAAAGCTGGCGTCAGTTGGACCTTTCCGATTTTAAGAATCCCCATGTAGGGAACACCATTATCAGAAAAACCTCACTTGAAGGCCTAGGGTCTCATTCCCTGGAATTTATGGGCCGGCTCCCTCCTGGGTATCAGTGTGAACTGAAACAGCTTGCCTGTTGAGGCAGACAACTGATGTAGGCATTTGAGTTTTATGACCATTGCCCTAAATCTAGGGTTAGAGCACATTATCTTGAGATAGGAGCTGCATCCTAAGTATCTTTTCAACATTCCACAGATTTCGACTTTGCTTGAACTTAACTGACACTGTGCACTCCACAGAGCTAGATAGTGTCTTGTGAAATCTTCAATGCTGGCAGTGAAAGGAGCAAATGAGAACTGAAATCTGCAGCTGCTGCACTGCTAACCGCAGCTTCATGTTATCATTCTCCAGTTAACATTTCATGCTTAATTGTTTGCATTTCTGGGTAATAAGAACACGCATGAACACCTTTGCAAACTTGGATTGCTCCTTAGCCCCAGACGTGGTCAACACCTCTTTGGAAAGATTTGTGCTCTGTCTATTTGAGGGAAGTTATCTTTGCAACGTGGTAAGGATTCACTAACAGAAAACAAAACTAATCTCCTTCATTAGAAGGTGGAGGGACTTTTAATCAAATGAGCCTTATTCTGAACTTCAGAGGGTAAGCAGAAAGCTTTGAAGGATTTTCTGTCTGAGGAGTTTCCATGGAGGAGAGGCTGTGATTTAGTCAACTAGTCAGCTAAGCTCATTAATTCAGGCAACTTGTTTCTCAAAAGGAAATTCTGTGAAATGCCGCTGTGGCATACTTCATCTTGCTTTCCTCCATATCATGTCTTCAGGCTCCTGAGGCAGGCCTGGTACTTCTAAGTAGTTGAGTTACTTTTATAAGTGTATGCTACCATTTGATTAAATTGTGTTACTGTTTCTCAAATTGTAATTATTTTTAAAGCTGATGATTCTTTTTCCCAAAATACTATTTAGGATATAAATATGTAAATGGACAGACTGACAGACAAAAACATCACTCTTGAAATTGCCTTTTCCTACTCTCTTTGATCTTCCCTCAGGTGGCATGTTTACAGCATAAGACATTACACTGTGGAACAGGAAAAAAGCTTTCATGTTCTCTTCTTCACCCAGGTTGTTCTCCTTCATTCCACTGAAAATCAGAGAGCAAGTTCTGCAAGTTATGAGTAATAAGAATAAACTAAAAAATGCACATTATTATAAACATGCCATTGTTCATGTTTGTTGCATAGTCTTAATGGAAGCTTTCATTTTCCTGAATTGCCATGAACATTAGGGATAAAAAATACCCAGAGCTGGAAAGGACTGCTTAGCCACAGTGGATTGGCACTGACCAACTCAAGAGCTACTATGAACCGATACTTACAAAAATCCCTTCAAGTATTAAAAAAGTTAACACTTAAGATTTCGTTTTAAGTAACCCAAAGAAGAGATCAGAGACCTTTAGTATGGCATTATTAAAATCACTGATGTTTAGAAAACTAAAAGTTTTAGGAATTGAAGTTGTAATTAAAGTAGTTTGAATAATCTTAAACCTTTTTGAAGGGGGCTATTTCCCAGCAACCTTAGTATGGGAATGGATTCCACATTATCATTCTCATGTTATATCACCTCCAAGCCAGACAATGTCTGCAGAGCATGGACTACTAAAAATGTCAAATTCTGTTTTCAAATCCCAAGTGCCTGTGCTATACCCTACTATGCAATCAAAAACAAGTTATTTCATTATCTTATACTAACAATATTTCTAGTAACAAAGGGTCAAATGCTGTAATACCTGCTACACTCTGAGAACACTTCCGAAATGTAGTAAGGGCTTAGTAAATTTTTGTTATTTTAATTCAACAGACTTGTTCACCTCTCAGGCTCTTCAGGGTTTACACACTGCATTTTACCATGTCTATAAGGCTTGGTTACAAAATTTGTATCAGTTACTTATATGTTGCTATAACTACAACAGCAGAGATAGCTTAAGCATGTAAGGATTTATTTTGGCCCAGGATTCCAGAATGTTTCAGTCTATCTCAGTGGGGAAGACATGAGAAAACATGTCTGCCTGAGGTGGTGATGAGGGGGAGCGTAATGGAGGCTTATTCACAAGGCCGAGGACAAGGGAGTGCGGCAGAACCTATGGGTGACACGAACCTCTGAAGTCCTGCTCCTTGTGCCGCCTCTACTAGCCAGGTACCTCCTCCTGGAGTTTCTATCATCCCCTGTAATAGTGTCAGCAGCTAAAACACTCATTCAAAACATGAGCTTGTGGTGTCACTAAGATTCAGACCACAGCATTCAACCTCTGTCCTTCAACGGTCCTCGGTCACCTTATAAAACTAGATGCATTTAAACAACAGTCCCAACAGTGGTCCAAAGTCCACTGTTCAAAGTCTCCTTTGAGATTCAAGGCAAACTATTACAATGAGTGCTTATAAATTTAAGAGGAAAGTTACATTCTTCCAATATATGGTGACATGAAGTAAGCAATCCCATATCAAAAGAGAAGAATCAAAGCATAGCACGGGAAGAGAGCAACATGCACACATGGAATCATTATGTGAAGTCCAGTGGGCTTTCTAGAGCCACCTGTCTGCTCTGTCAGCTTGCCACTTACAGAGTCTCTCTCATGAACTGGTTCCATCTGGTACATGAAGATGTCTTCATCAGGTAGTTCATGTTCCTGGCATAAAAAAAAAATCTATGGGCTCTATTTCAACTTGGGCATTTTCTTGCAGTTTCATTCATTACCCTTTCTTAGGGAATCTGATTCTATGCACATTGCCTGGCATCTAAGGGCTTCCTTAAAAAAATCTGTGTAAAAGCTGGAGCTGAGATGCTTCCTCCATGTTCGATAGCTTTCATAGTACCGAAAAGTGGTACTGTTGCTAGAAAAAAAAATTGTCAACAGTCTCATTCATCTGTGTACCCTAAATACTGTACAACCAATATGCCAAGGAGGATATGCCCAGATCTACAATAGAGGCAAAGCTGTTATGGCTATGACCAATCACTTTCTGACAGGATTTGAGGCCCATTTCACAGGAAGGAACTATGCCATATAATGTAAACCTGGTCAAAATCCCATCACTAGGGACAGACATCATAGGCTCCAGAGGGAAGGTACTGCAGTTGTTTCACTAATTGAACATGTTGTGCTCAGATAATTACTCGCTAAATGTTTATGTTTGTATACAAGGTTGGTGCTGCTGTCAGCCTTGCTCAGAGAAAGCATCTTTTTACAGTGGGAAATGATCATTACAGAAACTCATAACTGGTCAAAGTACTGAGAATAGGTGGTTAGTGAATGTCTATCCCTATATGGGACATTTGTAACGTGCCTCTAAGTTTCAAAGAAATATTGCAGGAGAATATACAAAAATAACGTAAGAAGCAGAGAAAGGAATGATGGTGTAACAGAACAGGTTGTTCTGGGCATGATATTTCATTACACATGAATTCAGAGCAGCTGTGATGATCTATACAAGTCCTACACAAGACTGGACCTGCCAATCTTTCTTCATGGCAAGGGAGAAGGGTTCATTAGCCACCATTTCCTTCACCGAGAACCTGTAGTCAGTTTGGCTGCTGAGAGGAGAGACATCACTGGTCAGTTGCTTATGTTGTTCCTAAAAATAACTCTTCACTCATGCTTCTACAATCTCATTAAGCTTATTGGATCACCAAAAATAAATAAAGGCATGTAGGTATAAAAAGGAATAATTGGGACCAGGAGTGAGACAGTGCTGAAAAGTAAAGTAGGGGTAAAAAAAGGGGGGGGGGGAGGGTTTTAAACACATGAACTTCCACCATGACATAACACTTGTATTCTGCATGTCTGAAATGCCAGAACCAAGTGGATGACACCAAGGTCTACAGTGAGCTGAAAAAGTATACAGATGCCCTTGGACGGCGGCTTAGCAGTGTCAGTGTTTTAATGCTGAAGCCAGGTGTGGTGGTTTGAATAGGCATGGCCACAATAATTAATGGGTTGGATACTTGGTCCATAGGAGTTGGCACTATGAGGACCTGTGTGGCCTTGTTGGAGGAAGTGTGTCATGGGGAGGGGGAAGGCTTTGAGGTCTCTTATATGCTCAGGCTACACCCGGTATGGAATATACTTTCCTTGCTGCCTGTGGGTCAAGACATGTCAGCCAGTACGCTGCCATGCTTCCTGCCACGGTGATAATGAACTAAACCTCTGAAACTGTCAGCCAGCCCCACTTAAATGCTGTCCTTTATAAGGTTGAAATGGTCATGATGTTGCTTCACAGCAATAAAACCATAACTAAGACACCAGGGAACCAATTATTTGTTTTGTAGCATTTCACTGTGAAGGCTCTCTCTTATTAGATAAATGTCTTCCTAAAGAGTATGCAGTTTTATGCCCTTCAGCCTTCTGTGGAAGAGTTAAAAACACCCTTCCCAAGTGTCCTGATTTTAATGATGTTAATTTGTAAAACAACTATGGCGGTTTTGTCTACATTTGCCTTGTCTGAAACTTTACATGTCTTCACGTTCTTTTTTTTTTTTTCCTCTCTCTACCTTTTAATCCTGATCCGTACTGTAAACACAACTGAAAGTAACCAACATTTCTTGTTTATCTTCTTTAGGTGTATACATTTCTGTATTTTATACTATCTTATAGGTCTATATAAGTGAGTATATACCAATGTTTCTTTCTGCTTTTGGGATATCTCACTCAGGATGATCGTTTCCAAATCCTACCATTTGCCTGCAAATTTCATTATTTCCTCCTTTTTAATTGCTGAGTAGTATTCCATTGTGTAAAAGTACCACAATTTCTGTATCCATTCCTCAACTGAGGGACATCTGGGTTGTTTCCAGGTTCTGGCTATTACGAGCAAAGCATCTATAAACATAGTTGAGCAAATGTCCTTGTTGTGTACTTGAACATCTTTTGGATATATGCCTAGAAGTGGTATAGCTGGATCTTGAGGAATCACTATTCCTAATTGTCTAAGAAAACGCCAAATTGCTTTCCAGAGTGGTTGTACAAGTTTGCATTACCACTAGCAATGGAGGAGGCTTCCTCTTTCTCCACATCCTCTCCAGCATGCGTTGTCACTTGAGTTTTTGATCTTAGCCATTCTGACAGGTGTAAGGTGAAAT
This sequence comes from Pachyuromys duprasi, assembly GCA_028658305.1. Lineage (NCBI taxonomy): Eukaryota > Metazoa > Chordata > Mammalia > Rodentia > Muridae > Pachyuromys > Pachyuromys duprasi. Next base: position 833,280 of record CM053757.1, on the reverse strand, counting down.
CTCAGGGTCATTTTGATTTGCATCTCCCTGATGGCTAAGGACGTTGAGCATTTCTTTAAGTGTTTTTCTGCCATTCTATAATCCTCTACAGTCAGTTCTCTGTTTAGCTCCATACCCCATTTTTTAATTGGATTATTTGATTTGTTGCTTTTTAACTTCTTGAGTTCTTTATATATACTGGATATTAGCCCTCTGTCAGATATAGGGTTGGTGATGATCCTTTCCCAGTCTGTAGGCTGTCGTTTTGTTTTGATGACAGTGTCTTTTGCTTTACAGAAGCTTTTCAGTTTCATGAAGTTCCATTTATTTATTGTTGTTCTTAGAGCCTGTGCTGTTGGTATTCTGTTCAGGAAATAGTCTCCTGTGCCAATGAGATCTAGGGTCTTTTCCACTTTTTCTTCTAACCAATTTAATGTGTCTGGTGTTAAGAGGATTAATACTCATTTAGAAAGTCAAATGGGACGGACATTGGATGTAGGAGTAAACAAGTAGCAGGACAAGAGCCAGCCACAGAGGGCCTCGAAAACACTCTTCCTAGCAGTGTATCAAAGCAAATATTAAGAAACAAACCAATCCTTTGGCAGAGTGCAGGGAATCATATGAAAGAAGGGGGAGTTAGTATGATCTGGAGAGGTTAGGAGCTCCGCAAGAACTGAATATATCAGGGCACAGGGGTCTTTTATGAGACTGTCTCTCCAACCAAGGACCATGTATGGTTATAACCTAGAACCCCTGCTTGTATGTAGCAAATCGTAGCTCAGTTCCCAAGTGGATATACTAGTAAGGGGAACAGAAACTATTTTGTACGTGAACTCAATGGCTGGCTCTTCGACCTCCCTGTCCCCCGAGGGAGGAGCAGCCTTGCTAGGCCACAGAAGAGGACATTGTAGCCATTTCTGAAGAGACCTGATAAGCTAGAGTTAGATGGAAGGGGAGGAGGTCCTCCCCTATCAGTGGACTTAGAAAGGTGCAGGGAGGAGATGAGGGAGGGAAGGGAGGATAGGGAGGGAATGCGGGAGGGGTCTACAGCTGGGATACAAAGTACATAACCTGTGATTAATATAAAATAAAAATGAAAAAAATGTACAAATACCTCAAAAAAAAAAGAATTTGAAGATGGAAAAGTGTAAGATACTGAGGTATGGACCTTGGAAGAATTGGGAGAACGTGAGCTAATGAAGATGATCACAATACAATAGAAGGATATGTTCAAAGAATTAATAATTATATTATTAATAATTGTATTATATAATTAAAATAAAAAATCTAAAAATTAAAAAAAGAAAGTAACCAACATTAACCATGCCACAGCCTGAATGCAACACTTTCTTAAATTTCTTGCACCAAACATTAGTGCATTACATTTTTTTCATTTATCATATTTTTATATGAATTACAGTTTATTCAGTTTATACAGTTTATTTGTATACCAGCTGTAGCCACGCCCTTACTCCCTCCCACCCTCTCTCCCTCATCTCCTCCCATGTGTCTTTCCAAGTCCACTGAGAGGGGAGGTCCTTCTCCCCTTCCATCTATCCCTCGCCTGTCAGGTCTCATCAAAACTGGCTGCATTGTCTTCCTCTGTGGCCTGGTAAGGCTGCTTCCCCTTCAGGGGGAGGTGATCAAAGAGCCAGCCACTGAGTGCATATCAGAGACAGCCCCTGTTCCCATGACTAGGGTGCCTACTTAGACACTGAGCTGCCATGGGCTACATCTGTGCAGGGGTTCTAGGTTACTTCCATGCATGGACCTTGGTTGGAGTATCAGTCTCAGAAAAGAACTCTGGGCCCCTGGTTCTGTTGCTCTCCTTGTGGAGCTCCCGTCCCCTCTAGGTCTTTCTATCTCCCAGTACTTTCATAAGATTCCCTGCAGTTTGCACAGAGTTTGGCTATGAGCTTCAGCATCTGCTTTGATACCCTCCTGGGTAGAGGCTTTCAGAGGCCTTCTGTGGCAGGCTCCTGTCTTGTTACTTGTTTTCTCCCTCTTCTGATGTCCATCCCATTTGCCTTTCTGAGAGAAGATTGATCATCTTACCCAGGGTCCTCCTTCTTGCCTAACTTCTTTAGGTGTACAGATTTTAGTATGTTTATCTTATATTATATGTCTAATATCCACCTATAAGAGATTATATACCATGTGTGTCTTTCTGCTTCTGGGACACATAGGATGATCTTTTCTAATTCCCACCATTTGCCTGAAATTTTCATGATTTCCTTGTTTTTAATTGTTAAGTAGTAATCCATAGTGTAAATGTACCACAATTTCTGTATCCATTCACAGTTGAGGGAGATCTGGGTTGTTTCCAGATTCTGGCTATTATGAATAAAACTAATATGAACATGGTTGAACAAATGTCCTTGTTGTGTACTTGAGCATTTTTTGGATATATGCCTAGGAGTGCTATAGCTGGATCTTGAGGAATCACTATTCCTAATTGTCTGAGAAAGCGCCAATGATTTCCAAAGTGATTGAACAACTTTATATTCCCACCAGCAATGGAGGAGGTTTTCCCTTTCTCCACATCCTCTCTAGCATGTATTGTCTTGAGTTTTTGATCTTAGCAATTCTGGTGGGTCTCAGGGTCATTTTGATTTGCATTTCCCTGATGATTAAGAACATTGAGCATTTCTTTAAGTGTTTCCCTACCCTTCTATATTCCTCTACAGAGAATTCTCTATTTAGCTCTGTATCCCATTTTTAAATTAGATTACTTGATTTGTTGCTTTTAAACTTCTTGAGTTCTTTATATATTCTGGATATTAGCCCTCTGTCAGATATAGGGTTGGTGAAGATCCTTTCCCAGTCTGTAGGCTGTCATTTTGTCCTGATGAAAGTGTCCTTTACAGAAGCTTTTCAATTTCATGAGGTCCCATTTATTGATTGTTGCTCTTAGAGCCTGTGCTATTGGTGTTCTATTCAGGAAGTTGTCTCCTGCACCAATGAGTTCATGGCTCTTCCCCACTCTTTCTTTTAACAGATTTCGTGTGTCTGATTTTATGTTGAGGTCTTTGATCCACTTGGACTTTAGTTTTGTGCAGAGTGATAAATATGGATCTATTTTCATTTTTCTGCATGTAGACATCCAGTTAGACCAGCACCAATAGTTGAAGATGCTGTCTTTTTTTCCATCATATAGTTTTGGCTTCTTTGTCAAAAATCAAGTATCTGTAGGTGTGTGGGTTCATTTCTGGGTCTTCTATTCGGTTCCATTGATCCACAGTTCTATTTCTATGCCAGTGCCATGCAGTTTTTATTACTGTTGCTCTGTAGTACAGCTTGAGATGAGGGATGGCGATATCTCTAGACATTCTGTTGTTGTACAGGATTGTTTTGGCAATTCTGGGTTTTTTTTCTATGTGAAGTTGAGAATTGTTCTTTCAAGTTCTGTAAAGAATTGTGTAGGTATTTTGATGGGAATTGCATTAAATCTGTAGACTGCTTTTGGCAGGATGGCCAGTTTCACTATGTTAATCCTGTTGATCCATGAGCACGGGAGATTTTTCCATCTTCTGATATCTTCTTCAATTTCTTTCTTCAGAGACGAAGTTTTTTGTTTTTTGTTTTTTTCAAACACGTCTTTCCCTTGCTTGGTTAGAGTCACACCAAGGTACTTTGTTATTTGAGGCTATAGTGAAGGGTGTTGTTGCCCTAATTTCTTTCTCGGCCCTTTTGTCTTTGGTGTACAGGAGGACTACTGATATTTTTGAGTTAATTTTATATCCAGCCACTTTGCTGAAGGTGTTTATCAGTTGAAGGAGTTCTCTGGTTGAATATTTTTGGGTTGTTCATGTATACTATCATATCATCTGCAAATAATGATACTTTGACCTCTTCCTTTCCAATTGTGTCCCTTGATCCCTTTTAGTTGTCTTATTGCTCTAGCTAGGACTTCAAGTACTATGTTGAAGAGATATGGAGAGAGAAGGCAGCCTTGCCTTATTTCTGATTTCAATGGGATTGATTTAAGTTTCTCTCCATTTACTTTGATGTTGGCTATAGGCTTGCTGTATATTGCCTTTACTATGTTTAGGTATGTGCCTTGTATCTCTGATCTCTTCAAGACTTTAAACATGAATGGGTGTTGGATTTTTTCATATGCTTTTTCGGCATCAAAGGAGATGATCATGTGGTTTTTCTCCTTCAGTTTGTTTATATGGTGGATTGCATTGATGGATTTTCATATATTGAACCACCCTTGCATGCCTGGCATGAAACTTACTTGGTCATGGTGGAATTTCAAGTATTTTATTGAGTATTTTTGCATCAATGTTTATAAGAGAGACAGTTCTGAAGTTTTCTTTTTTGTTGGGTCTTTGTGTGGTTTAGTTATCAAGGTGACTATGGCTTCATAGAATGGGTTTGTTAATGTTCCTTCTGTTCCTATTTTATGGAATTGTTTTAAGAGAATTGCAGTTAGCTCTTCCTTAAAGGTCTACTAGAATTCTGCACTGAAATCATCTGGCCCTGGGCTTTTCTTGGAAGGGAGACTTTTGATAACTGCTTCTAATTTCTTGGGGGATATAGGACTATTAAATCTATTTATCTGATCTTGATTTAATTTTGGTAAATGAAATCTATCAAGAAAATTGTTCATTTTATTTAGATTTTCAAATTTTGTGGCATATAGGCTTTTGTAGTATGACCTAATAATTGTTTGGATTTCCTCAGTGTCTGTATTATATTCCCCTTTTCATTTCTGATTTTGCTAATTTGGATAGTTTGTCTCTGCCTTTTAGTTATTTTGACTAAGGGTTTGACTGTCTTGTTGATTTTCTTGAAGAACCAGCTCTTGGTCTCATTGATTCTTTGAATAGTTTTCTTTGTTTCTAATTCATTGATTTCAGCTCTGAGTTTGATTACTTCCAATCATCTGCTCCTGCTTTTTTCCTAGAGCTTTTAGGTGTGCCTTAAGTTGCTTGTATGAGATATCTTCAACTTCTTTCTGGAGGCACTTAGTGCTATGAACTTTTCTTGTAGCATTACTTTCATTGTGTCCTATAAGTTTGGGTAAGTTGCACCTTCATTTTCATTGAATTTTAGGAAGTCTCTAATTTCTTTCTTCATTTCTTCCCTGACCAAGCTGTCATTGAATAGAGAGTTGTTTAGTTCCCATGTGTATGTAGGCTTTTTGTTATTTCTGTTGTTGTTGAGATCTAGTTTTAGGCCATGGTGGTCTGATATGATATAAGGGATTATTTCAATCTTTAATTTGTTGAGGCTTGCTTTGTGCCAGACTATATGGTCAATTTTTGAGATGATTCTATGAGGTGCTGAAAAGAAGGTATATTATTTTGAGTTTGGGTGAAAAGTTCTGTAGACATCTATTAAATTCATTTGATTTAGGACCTCTGTAAGTGTCATTTTTTTCCCTATTTAGCTTCTGTCTGGATGATCTGTCCCTTGGTGAGAGTGGAGTGTTGAAGTCTCCCACTGTAACGGTGTTGGAATTGTTGTGTGATTTAAGCTTTAATAATGTTTCATTTATAAATGTGGGTGCTCTTGTATTTGGGGCATTGATGTTCAGAATTGTGCTATCCTCCTGGTGGATTTTTCCTTTGATAAGAATGAAGTGCCCCTCCTCATCTTTTTTGATTAATTTTGGTTGAAAGTCTATTTTGTTAGATATTAGGATAGCTACCTCAGCTTGTTTTCTGGGTCCACTTGCTTGAAAAACCTTTTTTTCCAGTCCTTTATCCTGAGGTAGTGTTTATCTTTGTTGCAGAGGTGTATTTCTTGGATGCAGCAGAATGTTGGCTCCTGTTTCCACACCCATTCTGTTAGTCTGTGTCTTTTTAATGTAGAGTTGCATCTGTTGATGTTGATAAATAATATTAACCAATGAATGTTAGTTCCTTTTATTATGGAGTTGTTGGTTGTAATATTTTTCAGTGCTTATTTTCTTCCAAATTTTTGTTGTGAAGTTATCTAAAACCTATATTTTCTTGGGTGTAGTTGTTTTCTTTGGATCGGAGTTTTCCTTTTAGTATCTTCTGTAGGGCTGGGTTGCTGCGTAGGTATTGTTTAAGCTTAGTTTTGTCATGGAATATTTTGTTTCCTCCATCTATGTTGATAGAAAGCTTTGCTGGGTATAGTAGTCTGGGTTGGCATCTGTGGTTCCATAGAGTCTGCATGACATCTGCCCAGGACTTTCTGGAACTCATAGTTTCTGTTGAGAAGTCTGGTGTGATTTTGAAAAGTCTACCTTTATTTGTTACTTGGTCTTTTTCCCTTGCTGCTTTTAATATTTTCTTTGTTCTGTAGATTTAGTGTTTTGATTATTATATGACCTGAGGAGTTTCTTTTCTGGTCTAGTCTATTTGGTGTTTTATAGGCCTCTGGTATGTTTATGGATTATCTCTTTCTTTAAGTTGGGAAAATTTTCTTCTATGATTTTCTTGAAAATATTTTCTGGACCTTGGAGTCTTGGAATCTTTTTTGTCTATTCCTATTATTACTGGATTTCATCTTTTCATGGCATCCTTGATTTCTTGGATGTTTTATGTTTGGACCTTTTCTGATTTTACTTTTTCTTTGAGAGATGTATCAATTTCTACAAGTATATCTTCAGTTCCTGAGATTTTCTTTTTCATCTCTTGTATTCTGTTGGTGATACTTAACCTTTGTGGTTCCTGATCTTTTCTCTAAGTTCTCTAGCTCCAGGGTTTTCTCTATTTGTGTTTTCTTTATTTATGCTAATTCTGTTTTCATGTCCTGCACCGTTTCCTTCATCTCTTTGAATGTTGTGGGTTCCTGTCTTTCCATGATGGCTTCTATTTTTTGTTCATTTCCTCTCCATATGCCACTACTTATGCCTCTATTTGTTTGGCTGTAGTTGCCTGTATTTCTTTGAGAGCTTTGTTCGTTTCTTCTTATGTGCTTCTAATATCTGGATAAGCCTAGAATTGAGATCATTTTTTCTGTGTTTCTGATGAATTAGCATGTCCTTTGATATTTGGGGTTGCTGGTGTAGCCATGATGTCCTGATTTTTGTTGGATGTGTTTTTAGGCTGACCTCTAGCCATCTGCTTATCTATAACCTTCTCTCTTCCTTCCTGGAGTCTGTACTTCAGAGTGGGTCTGTCTTTCTTTGGTGTCTCAAATATTCTTCAGGAAGATGAAAGAGGTCCATAAGTTTGAGAGTGGATGTTGGTGTTTTAGCTGTAGCTAAGGGAGGAAGGTCGCAGGTGCACAAGTGTGAACAATCAAGTGCAGGTGTGTGCATGGAAGTGTGCCTTGAAGAACAGGATGCTAGAGCTTGTAGATGCCTGGTATGTGGGGCTTAAGCACAGGTGGGGGTGCAGGGGCTGATGCTGTTCATGGCTCAATGTGCATGCGCGGGTGCCCTGGGATACCTCAGTGGCCTACAGGCCTGTTGTATTGTCCTCCTAGTATTCAGATCTGTTTGGGCTCCAGCATTTATTTTCCTGGAGTCCACTGGTAGACCCACAGAACAGGAGCTTTAAGGTTGAGACTGTTGTCTCAAGAATCCCTATGTTGCACACAGTGGCCGTGTGGGTGGGAGGGATCCGATATCTGGCTGCTCGTGTAGAGGGACCCTGGATCTGGGGTTCTGTACACTCACTCACTAGCAGGCCTAATTGAAAAGCACAGGGGTTCCCCCTGTCCTCTACTCTCAGATTTGGGCCTGCAGGGGCAAATGAGAGTGTAGGAGATCTGTCAGCTGAGTGGTGTCCAGTGTTTGTCTGTTGGGCAGAGAGACCCTTACTTGGGGTGGCCACTTCAGTTGTCTCAGGCACAGAGCATGGAGACTCCTATTAGGGCTAGCTGCCACCTCAGACCTAGGAGGCTGGAACAGCTGCCTGCTGGGAGGCCCTGGGAGGCCCATACAGTGGCCCTCTGGGAGGCAGGTACAGCTGCCCACTGTCTCTGCAGAATTGGGAGGCCAGTACAGTTGCCTGCGGTGAGGCCCATACAGCCACCTGCCACTGCCGCCAAACTGGGAGGTCAACTTTTGCTGTCTCAGTTACCAACAGGGAAGGCCGTGCTTGGAGCTTCAGGCAATGTGGGCCACGTCCACTGAGGAAAGAGACCCGTGCTTGGGGCAAGGGGAAGTGCAGGGGGGTTGAATATTTGCCGCTCTCAGTACCTGGAGATGACCTGGATCCAAATGGTCTCAGCTCAGGGGTTATCCTCTCTAGCCCAGGAAGCCTTAATGTCAATGTTCTGGCTTCAGCTGCCCCTCCACTCACCAATTTAGGACTTTTAGATCCTGTGCCCCTCAGATATGGTGCGAGCTGATCACTGCCATCTTAGATTTCCTAGTGTATTGCTTTTTGATTAGCTTTACTTCAGTATTAAAGCTATGGGAAAACAGATCCATTTTTGGAGATTCATTCTTTGCCAAATGTCACATGAATGGCCTCTACTTCATTACTGAAGAGAATCCTTGCTTTCTTCTGAAATATCACAGGCATACTCTTGACTGTTCATATTCCTATCACAGCTCTGTTCCTCTGGATTACTAAACTCTGATTACATCATTCCAGAGCTTCGGTAGCCTGTATCTCCAAACATTTTCATATTCCCTCCATAAACAAATTACAAAGGCATATGAATTACAAAATAAGTTTTATCACAGAAGTAATCTCTCTTCCCAGATAATAATTTTCTGTACTCCTTACTTGTGTGCTAGGAAGCTCACAATATCTGACAAAGATAACTTGAAAGAAGAAAAAATGTTTTGGCTCATAGTTTCAAAGGGTTGTAATGCATCATAATTGGAAAGGAAAGCACACCAAAAGTATGCAGCTATTCACCTGCTGGCGTACCAGGAAGTACACATGATGGCAAGAGCTATGTAGAGTTGTCTATCCTTAAATGTCCTGTTCCATGTGCCTACCAGCCATGGTTTCCTCCTAAAGTTTCTACAACCTCTGAAAATAGAAGTACTAACTGATGATCCAGCATTTGAGCTCCTGGAAAGTGTCACAGTATTAAACTATAAGAAAGCTCTCATGCAATTCTGCTGCAAACTGTAGGCAAAGAATCTCTGTAGGCTCACAGACTTAAAAGACATGGTGTCTGTGTGCAAAGAAGAAGCACCCCTGGTACATTGTTGATTTAAAACAACATGGCCTGGGAATCGTGCGATTCATTTCCATGTATCTCTGAGAACTTAATCATGGTCAAGAATAAATACAATGGAGAATAACATATCAGTCTTTCTGATCATTATAGGATTCTCTTTAAAGATGGAGGTTCCATCATGCAGTGAAAGAAGGAAGGAATGAACACGGAGACAGCAAGCTTTCTTTATTATGCTGACTACAGTTGAATTGCCCATTTAGACAATTTCAGAGAATATTATTTAATATTCTATTAACTCATCCATTTGTTTAAAAAATTTTGTAATTTTTGTTTTTCCTTTTTTTTATGTAATCATTAGAGTCCTCTGTGTCAACTTTAATTTTTCCAGGTAAATTGTGTTCCTTCATGTAAAAACTGAGATTGCAATGACAGCAAAATAATTTTGATTTTATTTTTCTGCTGTGCAGTAGAGCCATCAGCAGGATCAAGCCTATATTCTTGCTCCCAACAAGATGCCTAAAGCATCTGGCACAGAAGATGTTAGCAAATATGCAATCCTGGTCTTATTTTTTGGATACTCATTTTAATAGAGCTATGGCTTTTTTCCTTTATTGGTCTCATTTTTCTATATCTTAAAATCTCCTTTTCTCTGAATTTAAAAGAAAGGTCTGGTGCAGTGCTTTGGAGTACTTTAAATTTCTCTGTATCTTTCCTGGAGCTGTATTTGATTTTGGTATCTGGAATTATAAAAATAACTTTTCCTAATATGTGCTATGAATGATTTAATATTGTTTCCAATAACCTTCAGGTAAGGAAAGTAAGTGATTGCATCTTTTCTGTTAGTTCCATTCATTTATTTACAGGATTAAAAATTATCTAAAATATATTTCCATAAATATGAAGGTCTTAGAGTTATTTAAATTTTTTTTTGGCTTTTATTTTTTTATTTTTTTT
>CM053757.1:807477-822778 GCA_028658305.1 Pachyuromys duprasi | reverse complement strand
AAATAAATTTATTTTTTAAAAAAGGAAAAAAGTTATCAAATGCTACAGGCTTAATTTTTAGGTGGTTAAGTGATTGTAGTTACTTGGAAACAAGTTAACAGTGTTTTTTCATCTTAGAAGTTAAACACATTGTATTGCAATAATGAACCATGAGGCCTCTTCTAAATCCTATTGCCTGTGAATTTCAGCTTCTCTCTGTGGATTTCAGACTGGGAATGCAAACCAATGCTGTTAGTACATTAGAACAAAAGGTTTCTATAAGTTCCTATCAATGAATGATGTTTACATGGCACAATATGGCTTCAGCTGCAGTGAGCGGTTCACCTTTCCCCTGATAAGTTCTTAATACTCATTGTGGGAACACTTAGTGACAGAATGGGTGCTTTCAGACACAGGAGCTAAGGCAGTAGCTTACAAAGAAACACATCTATTTAGATTGGTAGGGGCTGGAGCTGGCGACCTAACCGCTAATTACCAGGTCAGAGACCTTGGACTTGTCATGAAACTCTGGTCCTAGGTTGGCTCTTCTGTGGTGCTGAGGATGAAATAGAGATGCAATATTGCTATGAAGTTCAGAGTCCTAACCCTAACCCAGTGTGCATAGAGTGACAGGATACTGCTGAATCTCAAGTATCAGTTACTCTATTCATTGTCAGTTATAAATACTATGACAGTCTAGGGACCATGGAAATGTGGGAACCACTGAAAACATAAACCTATTGTTTGTTGTCCCCTACGTAAGTGCTGTTGGTGCACAAATTCCTTGCTGTGACATTAGAGATACAACAAGGAAACTATTCTCCCCCCAAAAAAATCCAGGTGTGAAAATTTAGGACCTTACCTGTAAGAGTTATCATTCATAAAAGGAAAAGACAGTCATGGCAGTGGTTAGGAAAAAGGCTCACCAATTTTCTTCATGGCAGTGGTTAGGAAGAAGGCTCACCAATTTTCTTTTTTTTAAAATTTCATCATTATTATTATTGTTACAATTTATTCACTTTGTTTCCTGGTTGTAGCTCCCTCCCTCTTCCTCCTCTATCTGCCTTCTCTAGCTCACTGATAAGCAAGGTCCTCCTCCTCTAGTGTCTGACCGTAGCCTATCAGGTCCTATCAAGAATGCCTGGATCCTCTTCCTCTGTGGGCTGGCTAGGTCACCCCACCAGGGAGAAGTGATCAAGGAGCAGGCAACTGAGTTCATGTCAGAGTCTGTCTCTTCTCCCCTTACTAGGGAACCCACTTGGAGACTGAATATTTTCACAACTTATTTTATCCAGGGAATCATTGATGCCTAATAAAAACATGTACTAAAATTTCTAGCTCTATTTCCATCTTCATGAACTTATAATGTATACCAATGCCTCTCCAGCTTTACCATGCAACAAACTCACTTAAGAACTTTCCACAAAAACACAGTATTTGATTCCATTTATCTGACACGGGACTCAAGAACATCCACTTGTCACAAGTTCCCACAAGATGCTGATGTTCCTGATACATGGTCAACTTGACACAATCTGGAATCACTTAGGAGACTAGTTTCCAGGCATACCCATAATGGATTATTTTGATTACATTAACCTCTAGCCATGCTTGTGAGGGAATATGCTGGTTAGGGAAATTGAGGTGGGAGGATCCACTATAAAAGTTGTGCCATATCCCGAGTTTGGGTACTAGATACCATAAAAAAAGACAAGACTAGGCAAACTCAATGTCTTCACTCTCTGCTCCTTAACTGTATATGTAATGTGACTAGCCACTTCAGGCTTTTGCCACCGTGATGGACTGTACCCTTGAACTGCAAGCAACATAAACCTTTTCTCCTTTAAGTTGCTTTTGTCAGGGTAATTTGTCTCTGAAACAAGAAATATAACTAAGAGAGTCCCAAAGTAAGTAGTTGGATACTCTGATGGCATTCATAACATTGTTGTACTAGTGAGCATGTCGGACAACTCATTATTACAGCTTGCACAGATCCCAGCTGGGTGTGACTGATGTTGACTTCTCCTCTGACAGCAAGCATAACACATTCAATCACCATGAAAGCTAGACATCAGAGCTGAAGCATTCAGGTCAGTACCAGCTCTATTTCTCCATGTCCTATGATTCAAGTATGTAGTGTCTTCAGCAATAGGGTCTTACCATCAGTCTCTGGAGGGTAACAAATATTATTGATAAGAACATGTAATGTTTGAAGGACTTTAGGACCTCACTAGGCAACAACTCCAAAAGAGGTAACCCATTCCTAACACTGGCTTTTACTAGGGCGTAGCATCTAGTAGAGGCAGTGTCCCCCACCATCAAGTAACTCAGTCTAAATGCTTCTTATTGTGAGTGTGTGTACACATATATGTGTATGTGTATATGAGATCTTTATCAGTTGTAGGTTTCCGTATCACTTTTTTGAAAGAGCTTTAGTGTTATTTATCCCTCCCTGCACTTCTTATACCCTGATCTACCAATTCCACCTCAATTAACCTTTTCTGTTCCATTATTCCCATTTGACCCTTCATACTATGTTCTATCTCCCTTTGAAAGCTTGTACTCCCCTCCCCATGGCTGCTAGCTAATTTCCTGACCTCTATGGATAGTCTAACTAAAACATGATAATCTGAATATCTAAGTGTAATATCAATGAATGAAAATAAACATGAAACAGTTGTTCTGGGTCTGGGTTACCTAACTCAGAATAATTAATTCCATTTCTATCCATTTACCTACAAATTTTATGATTCCATTTTTCTTAATGGCTGAATATTATTCCACTATGTAAATATACTATATATTTTTATCATCCACTCATCAGTTTCTGGTAATCTAAGCTGATTTCATTTTCTGGCTATTATGAGCATAACAGTAATGAACATGGATGAGCAGGTATCTCTACACTAGGATGTGAAGTTCATTGAATGTATGCACAGAGTTGTGTAGCTGTATCATAAAGTAGATCAATCTCTAATTTTTTGGAGAACTCACCTACTGATTTCCAAGGAGGCTGTACCATTTTGCACAACTACCATCAGTGAATAGGTACCCTCACACTCACTCTTGACTTTGTTATCTTTTTAAAATTCTTGCCCATTTTGAGTATGTTTAGGTGAAATCTCAAATTATTTTTAATTAGAATCTCTGTGACAGCTAACGATGTTAAATATGCCTAATTTTTTCTTGGACATTTGTACTTCATCTTTTGAGAACTCTCTGATGCGCACTTCCTCCTTTCATTCAACATAGTAGTCGAAGTCTTAGCTAGGACAATAAGACAAGTGAAGGAGATAAAGGAGCTGTAACTAAGAAAGGAAGAAGCCCAAGTCTTTGTTTGCATTCTGGTAAAAAATTTGTTTCTGCAATTTTGTGTGAGAGGGTGGAACACACTGTTTATAGCAGCAAGAGAACTGGGATTTGACGCCCTCTATGTACATACACATGTCACAGACGTGCGTTATTAACTGCAGAGTGGGTTTACAGAAAGAGCCCATAACTAGAAGCATAATTCTTATTCTAAAGTGACATAAATGCATAAATAAATCACATTTATTACATGGGATCTGAAATGTAGGATGATAAACCTTGAGCACGATTATTTTCAAGCATGGGCCCTGAAGATAACGAGCAGGGTGTTCAGAATGGTTTGTCCTGACTGCCTGCATGTGTCATGTGCTCTGGCTGTTGCCGTGAGTGATGGGGACAGCATCTGATGTGAGACCTGCTCCACAGTGATAGCATATGACATGCTTTATCTAGTGGCACAGAATGTTAACACAGATCTCCCATTGTCAACAGCTACATAATAATGGACAAATATCTCCAAATGTGTATCAGAAGGTTTGGACAGGCCTAGGAAAAACATGAATTGTCGTAGACATTTGTCAAAGCTATAAACTGACTTCACAGTCTCTGTGGGACAGTAGACCCAGCCTTAGCAGCACACCAAGAAAATCTGCCCTGGTTCACCAGCTCATCCTTGAGGGATAAGGGATAGATTACCACAAAGTTGCAATTATTTATTCAAAATTACTTGACCATATATTTTGTTCAAGAAGATATACTAAATGCCACAGAAAATAGCAAACACTGGCTCCAAAGATGTCCACCCTTGAACAGTAAAATGAACAAGTAAGAAATATGACACTAGTCCCTGGTGATGCAGCCTTGCCAGGCCACGGAGGAAGAGGATCCAGGCATCCTGATGAGACTTGACAAGCTGTGGGCAGATGGCAATAGTGGAGAACTCCCCCTTTCCGTGGACTAGGGGAAGGGGATGGAGGAGAAGGGATGGAGGGTAGGATTGGGGGAGTTGAGGGAGAGGGCTTCAATCGGGATATATAATGAATTAATTATGAAGAAAAAATTAAAATAAAAAAAGAAATATGACAAATACATTGATGTTACAGGGGAAGGAGGGCAATGGCGGAGGTTTAGGCAGCAGCTTAAGTGGAATTTCCAGCATCTTGTTCCACTCACACCACTCTTGGCAAATAGGGGGTGATGGGTGACGCATCATAAAGGGTAAGGGGCACATTCGTGTGAGGTGAAAGACAAGACATAATTGCAAGCACACACAGCAGGGGGTGTAGCTTCCATCTGTTAGAAGCTCCTACTGAATTATAAAGAAACTTTGCTTTATTGTTGGGAGAAGCTATTTTTTAAAAAATTCAGCAAATATTGACATAATTAGATTTGTATTTTTAGAGATCACTCATTAAATGATTTTGAGGGAGAAGATGTAGGGAGACAGGATGATGAGTGCTAAGGGTCACGAAGAGAATAATAGTAAATGAGGGTGGGGCCTGATGTTACTAGACAACTTTTAAGTTTTACCGAAAGAATGTTTTTCTTCTCAAAAAAAAAAAAAAGTAAGTCAAATGTTCTATACTGTGAACTTTTTAATTTGGGTATTTATAGAATCCAGTTATAAACCTCATATGCTGTTGGAACATTTCTACTGCATTTTAGGTCAAGAAAAGAGAACAAAGTCACCCTTAGCACCACCTCTGAGCCACTGTGGAACCTTGCAATGTTTTAACATATGATTTGTTATCCTGGCCTAAAACCACATCAATAAAGGATGTATAAGCACAAATAGTCCTCTTCTGTACTTTTAAAGTGTCTATACAAATTGACCAGAACACCTAGCTAGTAACTGTCTTTGCTAAGACACTACACAAGCGTGCCTGAGCTTTTAACCACCATTCTGTATTCAGCCTAACTAGACTAAGTGCTTCAAAATAATGAAGGGGTGGGGAACAGTGACCAGTACATTTTAGTCTTCCAACAAAAGTACAGTTAGCAATAACTTCATTCTAAAAATAACTCCTTGTTTCTACAGACAACAAAGCTACAAGCTGTTGTAGGCAGCAAGCCGCACAAGCGACAGCTGCTGCGCTCTGTGCACTTTCCCACAGGCACACTGAGTTAAGAGCAATTAGAGTAGAGGAGGGAAATTATTTTGGGTAACATAACATTTGACAAGTGCTTTAGTAAATAAATTATTGCCAAACAACTAAAATATTTTCGCTTTGCTAAAACTTTCCTGGCTCTCTGTGTTGGCTTTTCTCAAAGGCGTGAACTGTGAGCTGGAAATTGATGAATGTGGTTCCCAGCCGTGTCTACATGGTGCTACATGTCAGGACGCTCTTGGGGCTTACTTCTGTAAGTGTGCACCTGGATTCCTTGGAGACCACTGTGAACTCAACTTTGATGAATGTGCCAGTCAGCCATGTCTCCATGGAGGTCTCTGCGTGGATGGAGGAAACAGGTATGTGCTCTAGAGATGAGTGATGGACTTATAGAGACCAAGCACTATTGTACTGCTGTGGTGAACTTCAAGCTCTTATGCCCTTCATTTGAGTCACAAATTACATTATGCTTCAAGTAATGAAAAGTTGCAGCATTCTGACTTTACTAAAAAAAATCATTTGGTTGATATCTATCCTATGTGAAGATTTTATAAGACATTCTTGTAATGGTTGAGAACTACATATATCATAGAAAAAAGTACCAACATCTAAACCCCACGTAATAAATCCGTTATTGGTAAGGAAGATGCAAAAACAATGCTATCAATTGTTAAAGTTGTGAGCATAAGGTTTATATTTATGAAAATAAGCAAATAAATCAAGTAGAAAATAAATCACTCAGAATTTGTCTGTACATGATGCTTAAAGAGCAGTGATATTAAATTGATGTGTCTTGGCTTTTCAGCTACTTGGGGAATTGGCTGAATATATTTGACACAGCATAATTTTCAGAAAGCATAACTCAATTCTGCTCCAAATGAGAGTATCTTATTGGTTTTCAGGTGAATGAGCAATACTACATTATTACTTCATGTGATAAATATAACTGATTTGCATAGTGATAGCTGAGTTCAATCAAATAATGTGTCTCTGTAAAGAATGTTCTCATATTTGCTTAAACTATGAATACTGCATTGTTGAGTGCAGAGCAGTTTAATAGCATTGAACTTTGAATTCCCTAATTTGATAACAGCCCAGTGTGAAGCAAGATGAACATTACTGTTCCAAAATTGTATTACATACTCTTCTTTAATTGTAATAAGGAATCTGAAATAAAGACGTGTTAGATGCTCCCACAGGTTCACATCATTAGTTTCTTGCAAGAGTCGAAATAAAATCACTTTCACTGTATTTTATATATTTTATATATCAGACATGGGGCTGAGGATTAATTTCAGTTGTGGAGTACATACCTAGTGTGCACAAGGCCATGAGTTCAATTCCCAATAGCACACACACACACACACACACACACACACACACACACACACACACACAGAGAGAGAGAGAGAGAGAGAGAGAGAGAGAGAGAGAGAGAGAGAGACTCGTAGCTTATTTCAAATATAATTTCCAAATGACTAAAACTCAAAAAGAGTGCAATAAAAGGCATGTGTGCTTCAAATATATCCATAAGGTATTTAATAAGATAATAAAATGTTTAATGAGAGCAGCGAGCTTGCACATTTCTTTTTAAAAGTATGAAACCCTGTCTTAAATAATATCTCTTGTCTTGATCTTTTTCTTGCACCCTCTGGTAGGGAGTCTCTACTCCTGGGGACAGTTAACTGGACCCCACAGAGACATAGGGGTTAGAATAACTAAAACTTCCAAGGGGATGAAAACTCTGCAGTGCACACTGTTCTCTCTAGGAAGCAGCACAGCAGATAACACAACGATTTGGGTTCTGAAGGCGAACACACTGGAAACTTGTGCCCTTCATTCTCTACTCTTAAAAGTACCATGACTCATTTCTTCATTTTGTTGTTATATCTCAACTATATCAACAATATCTAATTTGTGAGGTGATCAACCTATGTGGTTCAAGTTTGTTTTCACACAATAAGAATTAATACCTTTCCTGTAATTCATATGAGAAAATTGGTTCTTGCATACCAACAGAGCTTTCAAATGGAGTCTTGAATTCTGTGAACTTAGACATGCTCTTTTAATAAAGGTCTTGTGTCTCTAATGACTCACATAGCATAGATTTTAAAAATTATTATTTATATTATAATTTATTCACTTTGTATCCTGGTTGTACCCCCCCTTTCTCTTTCTCCCCAAGCCTCTCCCTTAGTCCACTGATAAAGGAGGTCCTCCTTCCCTACTGTCTGACCTTACCTAGCCTGTCAGGTCTTACCAGAACTGTCTGGATTCTCTTCCTCTGTGGCCTAGTAAGGCCACCCTACCAGGGGGAAGTGATCAAAGAGCTCATGCCAACAGACTGTTCCTGTTCCTTTTACTAGGGAATCCCCATGGAGACTGAGCTGCCCATGGGCTACTTCTGAGCAGGGGGTCTAGGTCCTCTCCATGCATGGTCCTTCAACTGAGGAATGGATACAGACATTGTGGTATATTTACGCAATGGAATACTACTCAGCAGTTAAAAACAAGGAAATCATGAAATTTGCAGGCAAATAGTTGGAACTAGAAAAGATCATCCTGAATAAAATAACCCAGAAGCAGAAAGACACAAATGGTATATACTAACTTATAAGTGGATATTAGCCATTTTATATTGGATAAACATACTAAAATCTATAGTCCTAAAGCAGCTAAACAAGGAGACCCTAGCGAGGAGGTTTAATCCTTATTCAGAAGGGCAAACAGTATAGACATTGGAAGAGGGAGAAAACAGGAAACAGGACAGGAGCCTACCCTAGAGGGCTTCTGAAAGACTCTACCCAGCAGGGTATCAAAGCAGATGCTGAGACTCATAGCCAAACTTTGGGCAGAGTGCAGGGAATCTTATGAAAGAAGGGGGAGATAGAAAGACCTGGAGGGGACAGGAGCTCCACAAGGAGAGCAACAGAATAAAAAAATCTGGGCCCAGGGGCCTGTAAAGTAGATTTTTAATTTTTATTATTATTGTGTGTATGTGTGTGTG
This sequence comes from Pachyuromys duprasi, assembly GCA_028658305.1. Classification (NCBI taxonomy): domain Eukaryota; kingdom Metazoa; phylum Chordata; class Mammalia; order Rodentia; family Muridae; genus Pachyuromys; species Pachyuromys duprasi. The sequence goes on along the minus strand of CM053757.1, from coordinate 814,375 downwards.
TATGTGTGTATGTGTGTGTTAGGGGTAGATGCATATGCCACAGGACACGTGTGTAGATCTAGGGATGACAACTTTGTGGAGCTGACCCTCTCCTTCCGTATTTTGTGCATTTGGAGATAGAACTCAGGTTCCCAGACTTGCACAGCAAGTGCCTTCATGTGTAGAGCCATGTTTCTGACCCTAATTTTTAGTATTTTTAATTAAAGAATGAGCAGGGTTTTTTTTAACTAATTGAGACATAAGAACTATGTCCATGCAACACCTGCCATTTCCAGCATTGGTGCTTGATGATAAATATACACAGTCACAGGGAATGGATTGCAAGTGTTCTATGGTTGAAGCGTCCCCTCAATACACCCTTTCTTATCTCAGTTAAGTGTGCAGATCCATTTTTTATTTTTACTGCACTAAATCCTTGAGGAGACATTATTAGGTAGACTTTTGGCACTGTGAAATAGTTTTAGTCAATGAATGGCTAGGAATAGATTAAAATAATCCAAGTAATCAAAAAGGCAACAAATGTCATAATATACGCATGAGTGCTTCTATTGAGTAAAAATGTTTAATTTTTATAATAGACCTTATTTGGTACAAATAATTACCTGCTAACTTCAAAAGTACTAATAATTTTATTTACTTAATAGTAACCACTACCCAGATATATAGGAAAATTATATTTCTATTCTTATATATATATAATAATCACAATGAGCTTATGATTTAAGTACTATAGTCTTATTTATGCCTGAAGAAAGCAGCTTCCAAATAGTGTTGCATAAAGCTTTATTGTCATTTTTTAAATCAATAAGGTATTGATGTAGAAACTTATAACCATGCAGGCCTACAGAAATAACTCCATGGTGATTCTGAGGTACGATAAAGGCTATGTCATGGTGTCAGGTCGATGGACAAATGGGGTTAGGGCAAAGAGGGTTGATTTCAAGATGACCAAGAGTTGACATGAAAATTTCACTTTCTCTCCAGCTACCACTGTGACTGCACAGGTAGTGGCTTCACAGGGATGCACTGTGAGACCTTGATGCCTCTTTGTTGGTCAAAGCCTTGTCACAATGATGCGCTATGTGAAGACACTGTTGACAGCTACATTTGTCACTGCTGGCCTGGTAAGTGACAACTACTTTATCATTTTTTTCTTTTTACTTACATTAGAAACAAGTTGCTTGTAGATATTAAACTAAAAATCTTGTCATCAAAGGCATTAAGACAATACTTTCTACAGTTTTACTCATTGAAGCTGCATTCATCATTATCCATGCACTATTGATATTATACTACACGCTGTGTAAGACAGGTGACCACCACACCAATGACTAGAGCGCCTAGGTTTAGAAACATGACAGTGGAAGGTTGAATTCCACATAGTTTTCACAAAGAAAAATTCACTGGGATTTTTTTTTCATCCACCTATTCTCCCAGACACCAGAAATCTATAAAAGCACACCCAAATGTTAACCTTTTATGAGTTTATTTTGAAATTATTCATGCTGTTAGTCAGTCTCATAATTGTGCCGCCCAGACAGTGTATTGGATGTTCTTCCCAATATAGAAAGAATACAATGGGCATTATTATAAGATCAACAAGTGTTGACCTTGATTTCTTAACAAACCTACTTTATTTAGAGTTACTAAACACTCCTATCTCCTCCCAACACTGGGTAGAAGGGTAAGAAGGTTAGTGGGGACAGAGGCAGAGTTCTCTCTGCTGCTTCTTGCTGGGTAGGGTTGTAGGATTATTTTAGGGGCAATACCAATATCAGTCATCCAGAAACACAGAAGTTCAGGTAACCAACAAATCAGCAAACAGCTAATGCGGCAGCAGGATGAACCAGCAGCAAGCAGTCCTCCTCCAAACAGCTGCACCTTCTTCCTCTGAGCTGTCGTATTTACACCCCTCAAAGTCCTCAGAGTTCAAATAATTCCACCTGGCAAAGACCACGCTCTGCACAAGACAATTAACAGGTATGGACAAACTAAAATCCCCAATTTGGAATTTTAACAAAAACATGTTTACATATCATAAAGAGATACATCCACAACCAACAAGAATATTGGTTAAGCACATATAACCATAATGAAATTTACATATAACTATAAAGTAAAGATGTTACAAGAACCATCAGAAAGCAGTCTGTAGCAATTGAGAAACATTACTGGTAAGTGGAAAATATTGTTATAAATTCTTGAAAGCAACTTGCTCGATGTATTTTTAATCTAATTCTTACTAAAATTTTATTGATAAAAATAGAAACTATTTCCTACTCTCTTCTTTTTTTATTTCACTAAGGAAAATTGAAAACGTATAAATATTCCAGGTCCTATTGTAAAGACTCATTGCTTATCTGTTTCCACTGATTGTTTTTTTCTGGTCAGAGAGAGAGACAGAGACAGAGAGAGAGAGAGAGAGAGAGAGAGAGAGAGAGAGAGAGAGAGAGAGAGAGAGAGAGAGAGAAATGATAACCCCTTAGTTGGAACCAGTCATGAGATGAAGCAATCTAGTCAGTAACAGCTTATGGTTAAGCAATGTTCATTGTCTAGGGACTATTGATTGGCAGTTTTACTCAATGTGCAAAAAATGTTTTGACTTCTCTGGTTTGCAAATATCAGGATGCTATGCTGCCCTTTGGTCATCATTATGATATCAAATACTGATTTAATAAAAAATTATGTCGTCCTATATTCTCAACACAAGAAATTCAGTGTGAATGATACATTTATAAGGATTTGGGTGTCAAAGGGCATATATAATTCTGGCAGGGATACAGCATGCAAAAACACAAGTTTTGGTACATTAGGAGCTATATTGAAATTATAGTAAAGGGAATTTTACCATTTAGAAAATATGACTGAACATAGATCATAAATGGATTCACTGACTCTGAGACTTTGGACAAGTAACTTGGTCAGTCCTCATTTTATAAATGAAATGTTTTTTCATTTATAAAAGAAAGATGTTGACAATAATCTTTACCTCCTTGAGTTGTTTTAGAAAAAAAAACTTCAGTGATGAAACCTAAAGATATTAGCTCAGCTTACAACCTAGAAATTACTCAAAACATACCAGTTAGCAGAATTAAGTTGATCATTCTCTGCCCTATCATTAGCACCAAATAGCAAGCTACTTATTTTAGGGAGGAACTGAAGAAGGGAAGGAGGAAGAAAAGGAAACAAACAAACCAATGTAGTTCCACATAGAAAGGGCCCTGCTCTGCCATAGAACTCGGGTCACTGTTCACTACCCTTAGACTGTACCTGCTGGGAGTGGAGGGATGGCGATAAGAACAGCGCCCCAGCTCAGAGACACGTATCTACCTTGTAAATAGGGGTGAGGGAAGTTCCGTACCCTGACCGGTTGCTACCATATGTCTCTGCCACGTCGGACTGAGTCCCTTCCCCCATGCCTCTCCTACTGTGATGGAGCTTCTGAAACCAGGACTCAAGCCCATTCATTTCTCTGTTTTGTTGTTCCTGCATCATCATCGTATCTACGAAAAATTAACTAACACAGTGGCCAAGAGGGTCACATAAGAGGTAAATGACATGGGCGTATTCAACACTATCCAGAATCTGGTTTTCTTTCTGAGGTCACTGTTTGGATATGGGTTAGCTACCCTAGGTAGAAAAGTAAGAATGTCTATGGCCATACTACCCTGAACACTCCCCCTTTGGTCTGATCTTGGAAGCTAGGCAGGCTTGGGCCTGGTTAGTACTTGGATGGGAGAAAAGTAAGAATGTCTTCGTACCCTCTGCTCACTGTTGTATATAATGAGATTTAATGCTATAAGGCACTTTTTAAGTAAGACAAGACCATTGCTTTGACTGTAAAACCAGTGCTAAAAAACACTGCTGCATTTGTTTAAAGTCCTTACTTTAAAAGTAAATAAATTTTGAGAAGTATCTTTCAACTTAAATGTTTGTCACAGGAGTGTTCCTGATGCCCAGGCAAGATTGAATATAAAAACAAACTAACAAAGAATATCCCCACAAACTCAGAGAATCTGATTCAATATTGCGTTGTTTCTTTGCACAGAGATTTATAGAGAAACTTGCTAAAAATATTGACTGTGGCCTTGACTGAAGGAATCTATTTATATCTGGTTAAAGAGAACAGCAACTAAAATTCCCCCCAGAGCTTTGGTGGTGTGGACAGACCTGGCAAACACATAAATCAGGCCTTCTCCCATGCTCCCGATTGCAAGATAATGCACAAGCCGGAAAAGCAAGGAAGGACTTATTATAGTTCTAAATCTCTTCCTAACCTGGCTGATCTGTGAGTCTTGAGTCTTAGAATAAAAAGAAAATTACAAACATCCCATGCTTTTCTTCCTTCCTTCCTTCCTTCCTTCCTTCCTTCCTTCCTTCCTTCCTTCCTTCCTTCCTTCCTTCCTTTCTTTTTCAGGAAGTAGCAAACAAATTCTGATGTATAGCAACCTATGGTGAAAACTATTGCTTAGTAGTAGTTTGTAAGTATCTAAGTATGAAGTAGAAATGTTATAAAGACAGGCATTCTCATTGAAGAGATTCTAGGGGTTCTTTAGGGAGCTCACCATAAAGAATTGTGAGATTTCTATCTGACATGTTTATTAGTTCCTTTATCCAAGCCTTGAGTTTCTCCTTCAGATTATTGAGAAAGGCCCCAAGGGTTACATAAAATAAATATATTAGACTTTAGTGCGGGAGGATTTGCATTATGGTTATTATTTGAAATAGGATCCACTCAGGATATTACTAGGGTTACAAAATGAACAATCATATTGTATGCTCATTACTGGCATACTAATAGTTAATTCTCTAGTCATGCACTGAGCCGGCTATAATTTAGATTGTTGTCATTTTATCCATTAATTAGTACTATTTATTCTCACTCAGTCATTGATTGAAGGTCAACTATTTCTGTATTGCTGGGTAGTGAAGTGTTGAATAAAATACACACAGTCCTGCTTGTGTGGAGCTGACAATCTGTTGAAGTAGGCAACTATACAAGCAAATAAACACATCATTAAAGGTTGTCAAAAGAGCAATGGAAGAGAAAGACTGAGCGACAGGACAGGAAACCAAGGCGGCTTATTGTGTTGTGATATAAGTAAGAGGGAAAGTCTGAAAGCTGAGAATGAGTCAAGAAAAGGCTTGGAAAAGAATTTCCCAGGAGGGAGGGGAGTATTTGCTAAGGCTGTGGAATAGGAAGCATCTGCAGAGAAGAAGAGGGAGAGCGGGATGAGGAAGGGGCACTGAGATGAAAAGAGCCTGCACTTCAAGGGAGCTCTTAGCTCTTATTGAGGATCTTGAATGTTATCCTAGCTGAAAACAGGAAGCCATTTTTATTATTTTAAAGTGAACTAAAGGTTGTGACTTAATTTCCAAGTTTTCTGATTTAGGGTTATAAATTTCACCTTAAAAAATAAGTTTCTCAGTGAACTTACGTTAACATTACAGATGTCACTTGTGTTGTAGGTCTGTGTCCCTTGAAGGACTCCATGCATTTGTTAAAGCAGCTTGCAGAGTAGTATCACGTCAGTGTTCCACTAAACTTACATTTGGGGGTTAGCTCTATACACAGCACAAGCAAATAAGGAAATCCTTCTAATGGATAAAACAGGAAAATGACATAAATCATTTTGGGGATCAAATATATTTAACTTGCTGGTAACTATGGAAAAGTAACTAAAACAACATATTATGAAAAACTTACATTTTGTGAAAGCACATTCAGATGTACTTGTTGGTTATGTATACCTTAGTGGCATCTGCCAGTCTTGGCTGCAATGATAATCATGCATAACCTCTAACATCCAAGTTCCATTTTCAGGCCTCAGCTCCAAGGCTTTATCTAGACTTGTAACACTGCATTGTAAAGCACGTTACAACCTGTATATGAATGCTTACCCTGGGACACATCCACATTTGGGACGCCTAATGCTATCTGGACAGTATGAGTTAGATCTGTCTTAGGAACTTAAGAGTAAACAAAGCAAGCCATGAAAAGTCACATGTGAAACAATTCTTTTATGTTAAAGCTCCATCCCCACACACTAAAGCCATATTTTTTAAAGGTACACATGTGTAAAGACACAGAAGCAGATTGAATAGGGAAATTACTTTTGTATTTGATATTTTAGTTTCTTATAAAGTGGTAAGCCATTTATTTTTAAATTCTTGGTGATAACGTAATGACCTAGCCAAATCTAGGAAGGTATAAGATAATCAACTGCAGGCTGGGTGATAACTCTGACCTTACTTTGACCTTTAAGGGGAATCTTAGGGTTTCTATTGCTGTGATGAAATGCCATGACCAAGGTGACCTGGGGAGGGGGAAGGGCTTATTTGTTCACATTTCCACATCTAGTTCATCAGTGAAGGCAGGAACAGGGCAGGAAAGTGGAGGCAGAAACTGTTGCAGAGACCATGATGCTCACTGACCCTCTGATACTCTAGCTTGTTCACTGACCCTCTGATACTCTAGCTTGTGGCAAGTTGACATAAAACTGGCCAGCACAAACTGATTCCTTGTTAACTTGACATACAAACATACTGCTCTTAAACTGTAACCTTTCCTTTTTGTTCATCCCCAATGATCACACTTTATTATAAATACACCAATATAAAACATTTACAAACTTAAAAAGTCCAAGTCTTACAAAGTCAACACCTTAAAGTTTCAATCTTTTAAAAATATCCAAAATTTCTTTCAAAATCCAAAAGTCGCTTTTAAAATCTAAATTCACTCATGTGTCAGTGCCTATAAAAAAAAAGTTAAATACTTTCTTGTTTCAAGAGGGAAGAATCATGGACTAGTCACAATCAAAGCAAAGCAGAAAGACACACATGGTATATACTCATTCATATAGACATATAAAATAGGATAAACCTACTAATATCTGTA
>CM053757.1:785047-806977 GCA_028658305.1 Pachyuromys duprasi | reverse complement strand
GTAATATCCAGAACCTGGAAACAACCCAGATGTCCATAACGGAGGAATAGATACAGAGATTGTGGTACATTTACACAATGGAATACTACTCAGTAATTTAAAACAAGGAAATCATGAAATTGGCAGGCAAATGGTGGGATCTAGAAAAGATCATACTGAGTGAGGTATCCCAGAAGGAGAAAGACACACATGGTATATACTCACTTATATAGACCTGTAAGATAGGATAAATATACTAAAATATACTAAATATACTAAAATATGTGCACCTAAAAAAGATTAATAAGAAAGAGTACCTGGAGTAAGATGATCAATCCTTACTTAGAAAGTCAAATGGGATGGACATGGGAAGTAGGAGAAAACAAGTAACAGGACAGGAGCCTACCACAGAGGGCCTCTGAAAGACTACCTAGCAGTGTATCAAAGCAGATGCTGAGACTCATGACCAAACCTTGGGCAGAGTGCAGGGAGTCATACGATAAAAGGGGGAGTTACTATGACTGGGAGAGGACGGGAGCTCCACAAGGACCAAATATATCAGGTTACGGGGTTCCTCTATGAGACTGTTTCTCCAACCAAGGACCATGTATGGATATAACCTAGAACCCCTGCTCAGATATAGCCCATGGCAGCTCAGTATCCAAATGGGTACCCTAGTAAGGGGAACAGGAACTACTTCTGCAATGAACTCAACGAATGGCTCCTTTACCTCACCTCCACCCTCTGCCCTGAGAGAGGAACAGTCTTGCTAGGCCACAGAGGAGGACATGGCAGCCAGTCCTGAAGATACTTGATAAGCTAGGGTCAGATGAAAGGGGAGGAGGACCTCCCCTATCAGTGGACTTGGAAAGGGGCAGGGAGGAGATGAGGGAGGGAGGGTGGGATTGGGAGGGAATGAGGCAGGGGGCTACGGCTGGGATACAAAGTAAACAACCTGTGATTAATATTAAAAAAAAAAAAAAACAACACCAACAAAAACATTACAGAGGCTGCAACTTTTCCTTGCAGTAAAGTTCGCCATCTACTGGCGGTCACAAGAAATTCTTCCTTAGAGAGCTTTAAACTTTTCCTTTTTTCCTTTTCTTGTCCTTAGAGCAGCGGGATTCTTTCAAGGGAAATGTCCAGAGTGATGCCAAGGAACACATCAGCACTAGGCTGGCTCTAATTGCCGAGCAGAAGGGGCCCAGGCTGCAGGTCCAACAGGGTTTCCCTCTCCTCCATGGAGATGCCGGCTAGGAGCCCTGGGGACTGAGTACAGCAGCAGAAGGAAAAACAAAAACAAAAACAAAAAACATTTCCTGTAATTTCTTATAAGTAATTGTTTTTGCATTTCCCATTTCCATCCTAAGATCCTAAAATTATTTTTTTTCTGTGGTTGGAAAGATAAGAATTCCAGTTTTAAAGATATCAAAGACTCAACTATAACTGGTCATTTTGCATTCCTGTGTCAGTATGTATTATTCTGTAATTCAATTTACACAGAGAACAGGCAAATTCGAAATTTGTCTTAATTGTTAGGTGGGCCATATTTGCTTGCCTGGTGAAACAGAGGAATGAGGTCTTTGCAGAGAGGAGCAGTTTAATTTCTCAGAAAGTGCTGTTGGTGACATTTGCTCTTTAGTTTGTCCTGGGTTTTCTTCTACTTACCTAAAAAACAGATAACTACAATTTTTGAATATTCAGCTATCTGAAAGAGTATCGGATGACTCTCTGCTTACTTTTCTAGTGACCAGTAAAGAGAGTGGGGCAGAGAGGACAGCGGGGCAGCAGGGAGCCTGTCTCTGCCTGTAGAGCCTCAGTCCCCTCATCTGCCAAACCAGAATGCGGCAATTTCGCTCTCAGGGGCTTTTATGAAGATTAAGTCATCAGATTTTAATGCTTGCCAAAAATATGCTAAGCACTAGATAAATGATATACATATATATCAACACACATAGAAATACATGATCTTCGATAAGGTTTTGAATTCCTAACAGAAAATTTACCAGTTTATTACAAGATTAGCAATACTATTCACTAAAAAGTGTTTGTTTTACTGATAGTTCTACTGCAGGAACTGTGTTCTGGAACATAAAATGGAAGACTTGAGTACACCTTGCCTTAGGCTGTCAGCTCACTAATGTACTGTGCCGGATATATCATTCCCATAGAGTACCTGGGCTGTGTCAGAACCAAGTATGTTATGGCATAAAATGTCTGTTCTCTACTGCTTGCATTTTACAAAAACACATGTTTCACATCCAACTATAAATTTAAGTGTCTATTTAAAGGATTGCCTTGGAAATTAACATGAAATAAAGTTGTGATAATGATCTAACCAAGGACATAATGTGTCTCCTGTTGTCCTTAGCACCAGTTTATCCTAACATATTCCCTACACTTATTTCCTGAGTATGAATCATCCAAGCCATGGTTCTTTAATGTTGTTCCTTTATACCAAGTATGCACATGTATGTGGATACCTACGATTGCTACGTACAACCCATATGTGAAGAAGTAATTAACAATACTTTCAAAAACCACATTTTCCACTTAAATATTCTGTTGTTAACACTTTCTCAGGATTTACTAACCCAATTCTCTCCATAAAACTCTCTAATCATGCCTGCTATGCTCAGTATCAATTTTATCATTCTGAGTTTAAGCATCAAATTCGCTCTGTACCAACAAGATGGTGGAGGGGGGGTGGATGAGCACTTACGTGTCATATCTGGTTCAAATATAGCAATTTTAATGTGCCCATCTTTAGTCAAACTCAACACTCCTCACGAGTCTCCCAGTAGTATATGCACACTGATTTGGGTTCATTGCTCAGAGGCATGAACATTCCCAGAATCATAATTATTTATAATTAATCTCTCTCTCTCCCTCTCTCTCTTTCTCTCGCTTTCTATGTTTTCCTCAGATGTGCCAAGGACTCAGAAAACTCATTTCTAAGGGATGTTCTAGGTTTGATGTGGAATAACTTTGAAAACATGGCCAGACAGTGCTTTCTATTTTAATTTTACACATTTAACAATACCAAAAAAAAGGAAATAAATACAAGATTTATGATCCCAACGTGTGATTATTCTGACAGCATGCAATGAATGGTACCTAATGTTTTTACAGAGAAGATTAAATATTTACTAATGAGATGCTGTTAAAATGAACTGGGAAGTAAACATGTTGGCAGAGTCAAGCCCACATGAACAGGTCTAAGAATTTTAATTTATGAAAATGAGCCCATTTGCTGAATTCTCCTTAGCCTGGTTTTCTGCAGAGAATGAAATTCTATTTTAGGCTAGGTCTGGGCTGGGTAGGGGCTGGTACAGGAGGGAAGCACATCTTTATTCAGGACATAGTCAAAATGGCTTGCACATGGCACAAGGTAGTGAACAGAAAACTGTTGAATAATGAATGAGTGCACAAAAATAGCTGAATTGTCATTTAAGCCTTGCTATGAAATTCTTTTGGTAAAATCAAGCAGAAAAAATCATCAGTTAGATCACTCACTTTGATCCATGGTATGACAGAATCCACATGCAATAGTTAAACTGAAATGTAGATGGATTCTTTTAAGACAATTCTTTCTCCCCTGTACTTTGAATGCCTTGCATAAGGTAAGTATTTTGCTAGATGTTTTTCTATACAGTTTCTGATTATTAGCACTACCATAGATGAAATTCAGTTCCTTTCTATCTAAAGTTTTCAAGCTTCCCTGGAAGATAAAAGCATGTAAGATTCTCCACTATGTGGCCTGGACACCTAAGAGTAGGGTTGAACTGGATGTTGGTCAATATGGTTAGGCAATGCATCACATGATTCTTGCTGTGGGCATCGATCATGCCCATCTCATTGCTGATGTCTTCCTTCTTCTAATAACCTCAGAAAATGACTGAGTAATGCAAATTGTGAAGATTTCTTTTTTACTAAATGTCAGTCAATGAACATTTTAATAAGGTTTCATCATGTTTCTTTGCCATTTATAGAATCAATAAGGCCTTGGCTCTGGTCTTATTATAACAAGTGTATACTCTAATAATGGTAGAATTTTCCTTATAGGGTACACTTGCACTTTATTATCACCATTACTTATAGTAAACCAAAATGGAGATTCTCACTGTTTAAAAATATTTTTAATTTATTTTATTATGTACTTTGTATCCCAGAGTAACCCCCTCCCACATTCCCTCCCTATCCCCCCCCCATCCCTCCCTCATCTCCTCCCAGCCCCTTTCCAAGTCCATTGATAGGGGAGGACCCCCTTCCCTTCCATCTGACCCTAGCTTATCAGGTCTCTTCAGGATTGGCTGCAATGTCCTCTTCTGTGGCCTGGTAAGGCTGCTCCTCCCTCAGAGGGAGGGTCGAAGAGCCAGGCATTGAGTTCATGTCCAATATGTCTAAAAATGTTCTAAAGAAAAAAGAAACATTATCCACTTGAAGACTGTTTTAATGTGAGCAGCAAACAAAGCTCCCAATCAGCCTTAACTACAAAGCATGAGTCAGAAAAGCTTAGAGATGAGTTTGGCTCTCAAAAGACATCTACAGTTTTGGAATTCACTGTTTCAGTGTAGAGTATTTTAATCCAGGGACAAGGCTGATCTGGCAAGGGATCACACATCTAAAGAACTTCTAGCTCTCAGTGATCCGGACATCAGGACGAAAAGCAGACACACCCATAGTACACACCTTTAATCCCAAACAATGAAAGGAAGATTAGTTTATAGAGGGAGGCAGCAGTGTTTGATGGACATGTAATTGAGGGGCAGATGACGTGACAAGTCAGAGAAAGATTTGACAGAATGAGTCAGAGACAGGATAAACCCAACTCTCATGAGAACAGAACAGGGAAGAGAGGTTACTTAACAACAGGGCAGGGAGAGAAGAGTAGTATTATCAGAGGCAGTGTGAGCAGTGTGTGTGTGACAGTTTTACACAGACAGGTTACAGAGAAAATGAGCCAGAGAATTAAAAAAAAAAAAAACAGAAGAACCAGAAAATAGAACATATTTCGAAAGTTAGTCTGAGACGAAGCAGAACAATTCAGTCAGAAGCCGAGAGAGAAACCACATTGAATCAGTCATCTTGGGAAGAAGTTTAGGCCAGGTCAGCTGACTTGAACCAGCCAGCAGGGGTTCAGAAAGAGCTAGAATGGGTGAGCAGGAAGTCTGGGAGGCTGAAACGTTCTAGACTTAGGGTAGCACAGGAAACTGAAGCCTTCAATGTCCAGCTCTGAAGGAGATTAGAGAGTATAAAGGCTAGAAGCCTCACAGGCCGAAGAATAGCTAGAACAGAGCAAGACATGTATTCCTACATGGCTTCTGTGGCTTGTGTAGCTCACACCCCCTCATGAAAGGAAATAAAAACAAATGTGCGAAGTAAATGTACTATATGTAATTAAGACTGAAGAAAATGGTAGGTATAATTGATACAATAACCTGAAAGCAGCCTTTCAAAGTCTAAGAAATTCTTCTATGCTCTAAGATAATATAGACAACCAACACAAACTCTCTAAAATATATACATATATAAAAGGAATTTTAATGTTGACTATATAGTGGGGATAATATCTCTCCCAGATACCATAGCTTATCAAATCAAAACCCCAGTGCCAGGAATAGTTTACCTATCTTTAAATTGTTGGTCAATGGAATCCACAGACCTATGGTCCAGTAGATGGTTCTACATCCATATATTTAAGGTAGAGCTAAACAAGCGGTGTTAGACTTTTTTAAAAGAGAGAGTACAGGATATTAGGAGAGAAAAGTGGTGGTTAGGTTGGGAACTAGAGGGGAGAGAACAAAAGCAGATTTAATCAAAGACTATATATATATATATATATATGCATAAAATCCTAAAAATAGAAAGTCAAAATAATAAAAATTTAAATGTTATTATGGACATAAAATGCTATAGTTTTCTGGTTTCTTAGAATTAATGCATAATCCTATCATTTTATTTACTTTATATGGAAAGATTATGGAACATAGAAATGTTGTATTTATCTTATAAATGTGGAATTTTCTGGAATGTCTAATAGCTTTACTTTTTTTATGTACCTAATATGTAACAGAACAAAATGCCAAGTAACTTCAAGACAGTTATCTGGGGAAAAAGAGAAGTCAACTAAAAAGCAGAAAACAATCAGGAAAAGAAACACTGAAAAGGTTATCTCAACCTGTTCTTAAACATCCGTGTGTCTCTGAAGTACAGAAAATGTTGTTAAGTCATAGCTTCAGCATGTTTGGGCTGAAACCTGACATTTGCTTTCCTAGGAAGCTCCCAGCAGCTGCTGTTGGCCCAGGACTACCCTACAAGAACAAGTGCTTGTACCAGCTCAGTCTACCAGAAGCTGAGTGTGAGTCACGAATGCAGTGAGTGGTCCATCAGCAATAAAACCACAACGCGGGGCTGTGGAAACAGCTCAGTGGATGAAGGCTGAGATCCTGAGTTCAACCTCTGGGACCCACATCGTGGGATGACAGAACAAACTCCCAAAAGAGGTTTTTGCAAGCCATGGCACATGCACAAAACAACAACACAAACACACATATCACAATAAGTAAATAAATATAAAAACCACAATCTGACAAAATTCATTTAAACATACTTGGTTTAACCCAGATACAACTAAATTATTATCATTTTAAAATGAAATACAATCACTACAAAATTACTGAGATAAAACTCTCCCATTCGTGTATATTTTTTAATGTCTATTCTAACCTTCAGCACACTCCAGCTGAACACACTTGTTTCCGAGACCACATGTGACTAACGGCTGGTGCCCCACTGGTGCAGCCCCTCCTGTGTTCACATGTTTCTAGACACAACTAAGGCCTGGAAGAATAATGTGGGGTGCTGACTGTGTATACAATCTTTTTCTCTGTAATTTAAAATAACTTATTTTGTTATTGTTGTAGCTACAGATAAGGCATCTCAGTGTGCCCCAGGAAAGCCATTTGTAAGGCATCTTCAAATACTGTACATTCTCAGAAGCCCTGGGCAAGGCATGCTGTGTTCCCATCTCCCAGACTGCTGCATTCTTGTGGCTCTCCAGCCTGAGCAGCCAGGAGACTCACTGTTGCTAAGATACAGTGTAACAGCCATGTATGTGTTTCCTCAGTGGTTCTTCATTTCTTTGTAATTAAAATATTAACTCTAAGTTCAAGAACTAGGCTTCTTCAGTGTGTCTGTGCATATGACTGATGTATTCAGTTATAATTGCACATTTTATTTTATTTTTCTGTGTGTGTTTGTATGCTTGTGTGTGTGGTATATGACTGTGTACATGCATCCTCACATGTGTAAACACGTATGTGTAAAGGTGTGTGTACACATGAATTCATGTGCTTACAGAGGCCTCAGTTTGCCCACCATATTTTTGCATGGGCTCTAGGGAATTGAACTCCAGTCCTCATGATCGTTGTTTGGGTCACAAGTGCTTTGACCACTATGTTGTTTCCCCAGTCCCTGACTATACACTTTGCCCACTCCTATGGGTCCTGAATAGCCCAGAGAATAGGTGCTGATTGTTTTGCTCTTCTGGTTAATTGGTTTCTCTGGGGAAATTGGTTTTGCTAATTCTATGGCTCACTACACTTGAACAGAAAGAGACTGATTTGCTTCTGTCAGATCTCTCCAAGTTGTGGATGGAATCTGGGGGAAACCCAGGTTACTGTGGCTACCAGATAACTTGGAAGCTACCCTGAATAGATTTCATTTTCTTTATTCAACTAAAGGCTCCACGGCACTGAGCACAACAGCTGTGATGCCACGGTGCCTCTGGTCTGGATATGATTTGGAGGAGTTTAAGTGGCTCCCTGCCTGGCGAGCTCTGGCACACACTGTTCCGAGCAGGGCCTTGATGTACACGAAATGCCTCAACCCTTCTGTACAACCTCATAGCACACATGAAAAACAGGGCTTGATCTCACAGGGAAAGTTTAGCAAACTTTCCCCAGAAGGGAGAGGCAAGTGCATATGTAATGAATTTTGAGGCTGCATTGCTTAGCATGAAACACCAGGGCAAAAGAAATACTGATGCTCGAAAACTCCCAAGGAAATGTAGAGGTGCTGGCATCCTTCTGAGAGCTGGAAGAGAATGTCGCATAGATGGAACAGGCAGCCCAGCTGAAGAGAAGGCATAAAGGCATCAGAATGGCTCTATTGTTAAAAAAAAGTACATAAGGAATCACATACCACACAACTGCCCAATCTTAAACATGACCATGGCCATCTGTTTGGAGGGCAGGCCTTTGTACTTAAAATGTTTTGCGAGTTAATGGGAAAAGAAGGATAAAGTCAAGCAAATAACTCACTAATTCTGTATCTGTAAATTGAATATATTAATTGATCTTTTGTTTAATAATAGTATTTAAAGTGATGTTTGTTTTTGTTTTTGTTTTTTTCTGTTTTTCTCAAGAAAGGTTTCTTTGTGTAGCCTTGGATATCCTGGAACTCATTTTGTAGACCAGTCTATTCTCAAATGCACAGAGATCCACCTGCCTCTGACTCCCCAGTTCCGGGATTAAAGTGATGTTTTTGTTTTTTGTTATGTTTTACAAAATCCATACATTACTCATCACTGTGCATACCTTCATTCCTAACTGAAGCAAGCGTAAATTCACATCTTCTTTAACTGATGATATGATTATGATTATGTTTAAGCCTGACATCATTATTTCTCTTAAAAATGATGCACAGCCATCATGCGGGTATGTGTTATTTCACGACATCAACAACCTTTGGACAATATATGTGAGAGTTAAAAGATTTTTTCTACAAAGGTTATTTGAAGTTTTCCATATTTTTAGTGACTACTGTGACAATATATCTTTTGGGGCTGGCGAGATGGCTCAGTGGGTAAGGTGCTTGCATCCAAGCCTGACCACATTAGTTCAATCTTGAGGGCCTGCGTGATGGAAGGGCAAAACTGACCCCCACACACTGACTTCTGCTCCCCATAGCTGTGTGCCACACTCACAGAAATTACAAATGAGTGAATTAATACGTGAAAATTTGTTCCTTTCAAAAATATTATGTATGCTTTAAAGATATTCTCCACGTTTTATTTCAATTTCATTTGTAGAAGTAAAGTATGGATGTTATTGATATCTAGAAGTAAAGGAGCCTAAAATCCTGTCAGCTTGAGCCAAGACTATATAAAATAATTAATTGTTTAATCCTTAAAAATTTAAAGAGATAGTTTTAAGGTCTTATCAAATAAGCATATCTTCCAAGAAGATAGTAATACTTGGTATAAAAGGGTTAAAGGACCCACGAAGAATCTACTTGCCTCTGGTCCTTTTCAAAAGCACCCTATCATGTTGTTATAGAAACCACTTGCAGCTGGAAATCCCCCACCATGATTATTGCTATAGTAACCACCAAATGACAAGAAGCTAGTCTTTCATCCATTTGCCATCATCCCCTTCCCAAGACGGTTTTGTTTCTACATGTTGCTGGAAACAGGAGGGGGGGGGGGAGAGAGAGAGAGAGAGAGAATTTAATGAGGACAGAAAATGGAAGGAAAAGGCTCTCTCCAAGTAGTCAGAAGAGCAGTGGAGTCAGTCTGCAGTTTTCAGAGAAAAACTCCTGTGATTCTTGAAAAGAACTTTTAAATTATTCATCCAATAACTTGCTTACTTATTTATTTGAATTTAAATTCAGGTCATTTTAAAAACTGAATGTAAAATATTTTTACATTCTAAAACCATCATTAAAAATTATAGAAAATTTCCAATAGTATGCCTTTGCCTTAAATGGTCTCTTAGTATGTATTTAACTTGTCAATTTAAATACATAAGATTATCTCTCATCATAGTTCTCCACAAAATATTATGGTGTTCTAATATGGTATCATATTGAAATTCAGCTTCTGACAACCAACATTTAACTAACTCAACTATTTCCCCCCAAGTATGCAAAGTTAAAATTGTAACATTGTTTAATTTTGGAAATCTTGTATAAAAATTACTTATGTAAATTAAGCTAAACATATGTCCATCTCCTCTATCTGTCTATCTATCCACCTATCATCTATCTACCTACCTGTCATCTATCTACCTATCTATCATCTATCTGTCTACCTATATTTGTCTACCTATCTATTTCTATCTCTATATATCTCTCTGCCTTGAACTTCATCTCTTTATATGGTTCACCTTAAATATTGCAAAGTAGCAAATCTTTTATTTGTAGATATGCACAATTCTGACTTTACAGAACTTTGATATCAATTTGAGGAGAAGATAATGCAACAATGACAATAAAAATGTAAGATATATTAGCTCAGTAAAGGTCATAGACAGTATCACCTGTAAATTAAAACTTGAATTTCTGTCACATTGGAAGGGAAAACATTGTTACAAATGTTCAAATACTTGATCTCAGGATAAAAATTAAATGTTGCCGTTTATTCCCAGCTTACCTCCAAGATAGTCATTATAGATATCTATAGAAAATGTAACCATTATCATTTTCTAAATATTTTATTGGAAGAATGAGCTAGATTACTCAAATCACAATAAAAAGTATGTGAAATCACTGAAATAAGGAGGTACTTGGAATTAACTGGGTAATTTGACGCACTACATTTGAATATCATTTTCATTAATCCCATCCTTCATGAAAACCTAAAATACATGTGGCAGTTGAAGGCAGGGCTTCCATTCTTTGGCTACCGCCTTTGTCTGGTTATTTGTAGTCACAGGTTATATTTCAAGTTGAGGAGCTACATGAATAGAGAAATGAATATTGCTTCTGATACCTATCTTCACATGTGTGAGGTTCTACACATCTCAGCATATTTTGCTTCCCATTTGCTTCTTTTTGCTTTGTGTAGGAATAGTTTTTAAAAAATTCTCTGAACCTGGCTTTTGTTGAACTGTCATAACATTGTATTTACACTCAACTCTAGAATTATTTCAAAATGGTACTATGATCAAATAATCAACAGTATACATGAGCAAGTACTGCACACTGTTTTGTGTGTAAAACTGGTTTTGTCCATTTCAATTACAACACCTAGGTGACATGTTTTCTGTGATAGCTCCAACCAACTTAGATGACCATATGTGCTGTTACCCTAGATTACACACACACCTCTTCTTAACTACTCTCAAATCATGTCTTTTCTTTACAACTAATATATCACTTAATAAATATGTTTTTCCTAATTATTAGCTCCTGCTGTGTCTAGTAATTCAAGAGACAATTGTCTCCTGCCAAATCTGGCTTTCTCTCCAATTGAGAATAGCAAGGACCTGTCTTTGCTATCTATAATGAAGAGCAAAGCCTTCTACAGGACAAGCTTAAGGGACACAGAACTAAAAGGCAGAGATTGGCAATGGAGGCCAAAGGGAGCTGCCTGTTAGTGGGAGGGAAGCCAAAGCCCTGGCCTGGCATCGCTGGGCCTGTAGTTCACTTTCCTTCTAATTGACACACAGTGAACACACCTCATGAATCTTTCCGGTCCTGATTTCCAACAGAGACTCTGTATACTAAAACAGAAAGCCGAAAGAATGTATGGGTCTTTCATTATAACTTAAGATATTCCTATGCATGCAGTACTTTTGAGGTCTGACGTTGTGCAGAAGTGGTCTCAAGCTAAATTCCAAATATTATTGGTGGAAAGAATCACATACGGATGTTCTGAAATGTTGCTGGTGTCTGTCAGCATGGAGGACGGGTGTCAGCATGGAGGACGGGTGTCAGCATGGAGGACGGGTGTCAGCATGGAGGACGGGTGTCAGCATGGAGGACGGGTGTCAGCATGGAGGACGGGTGTCTTTGATGCTGCAGGCAGTGAGGTGTTGCTGTAGGTTAAAAACTGCATTAACTGGTCAATAGAAAGTAGCATTTGAGGCATTTATTATTCTGTGCATAAAGTTTTAACTTAGATTTTATAAATTTGGAGTTTGAGAATGGATAGGGAATGACTTTTTTTCTATCAAAGAATTATAAAGTAAGCATTTCACATAGAAAGGGTGGTTCCTGGGAATTAATTATTTACATTGAACAAGCAATATTTTTCTCCCTCCACCTACCACTTACTTTTTTTTTCACCAAAGAAAATTTGAGTTGTTTCTTAGTAACTTGCAGGGAAAAGAACCTGCAAGTATAAATATTTTGCTAGTACTTTCTTCTTATGAACTCAGAGTATGTTGTTTTGCTTAAGAAAACACCTTTCTTCCAAAGCGTACTCAAAACAGTCACGTTTTATTTAAAATATATAGTTCTCATGATTATTCACTGTTTTTTTCAATTTGTTTAGGTATGATTAATAAATAAATTACAGGGAGCTAAGGTGAGTACTAGGATTCTTTGATATATAAACTTATTATGAAATGACTATCAGGATCTAGTTATTAATGTGCATGTACAAACATGAGTGTTTGAGTGTATTGTGTATATATGTAAGTTTATACATTATATAGATCTGTCTGCATACAAAAATGAAAATATAGACTTTGCATTCTGGACAAATATTTACAAGTATGAGGGAAACATTTGTGCATGTGGTGAATGTGTTTGTGTATGTGTGTGTTCTCGCTTCTGTGTGACTGTGTACAGAGGTCAGAGGAGGGCATCAGTGTCCTCTTGTCATGCTCCGATTATTCTCTTGAGACAGGGTCTCTCCGGGACCCTGAAGCTAAACTGGTGGCCAGCACGGCCCGGCTCTCCTTTCTCCCCGGACCGGCAGTGCTGGGGTGATGGGAACATGCCTGGCTTTTTTCCTTTCTTTAAAGCTTGCGTTCTGGGATCTTCATACTTGCACAGCAAACAGTTTGATACACTAAACGATTTCTTCGGTCTTGTATTTGAACATTTTTAATTTCGAGGAGAATGTAAAGTTTTTCTATACAGCAAATACTGATTTTCAAAGACAGTAAGAGGGTTAGAGGGGGCAGTGGTTGCAAACATTAAGCAGTCCTTCGGGCGCAGTAGTGGCTACTAAAAGATAAGGGCTGTTAAAGGACCCAAGAAAACCTTGAAGAGTATTAGCAGTTATCCACATGGCTGCTATTCTCCTTGTCTCTGTTGGTTCTGTCTCTCTGGCTTTGTCTCTCTCTGTGTTTTTATATATAATGTCTGTCACTACCCTAACTCCAAAAAATCATCGTAGAACATTAACTATTCTTAAAATTGTGAGACATTCTATTTTACCATATAATTGCACAGATCTTTTGAAACATGAGTATTTATTTATTTGTGTATGTGTGTACATTATACAAGCCCAAAGAAAACTTACGGCTTCATTCCTGGAGCATCCTTTACCTAAAATTGATGACATGTTGACAGTCTTATTTCTGAACTTACATACAATATCTAAGTTAGTTTTGTGATCTAATGTTCTCTAAGTCATGAACACAGTCTAAGTCTAAACACAGAGATTGTAATTTATATTAATTTCTTGAGTAATTTCAGTCTCTTTTCATAAAAGATCTATTTATAATATAATATATATTTGCCAATAATTATCTCTGTTGGACATAAGCATGTGAGTGTCAAATATATATTTGTTAATGAAGGAGCAGCCTGTAATTTAAGGCATGAAGAGACTATTTGGTCTTATCAAAAATAAAATGTAGGGTCTGGGAGATGCTTCAAATCATAAACTGCTTCCTGTACAAGAAGAAAAAGATGAGTTATAACACCAGAACCAACATACAAAAGCTAGGATAATGTTAGGCCCAGCCAGCCTAACAACGTAGAGAGTTTCAGGCCAGCAAGAGACCTTGTCACTCACACGGGTGGGGCGGTAGAGGGAAATGGCGCTGAGGAAGTGAATGTAAGGAGAGATCGCTAGAATTTGAGGTGTGGTATGGAAACCTGCTGAAGTAGAAACCTTATAAAATATACGAGAGTGATCCTAACTAATACTCAAATTAATGGAGGAGATGGAGTCCCAACTGGCCGTCTCTTGTCACCAAACAAAGCATCCAGTACTGTAACTGGGATACATCCAATTGAGTTGTTGGCCAAAGGGATCCCATGGAAATCCACAAACAATCCGGGCTGCTGGCAGGACAATAGGCTGCTTTCCACGGATGGACAGTAAAGCTAAAGACATCACGATACAACTCATTGAACACGGAAAAGTCTAGCTAGTGTCTACATAGACCCTTCACCCTTACGTTCTAGTGTCTTTGTTACAGGAAGGTCCTCTGCAGGTTATCAAAAGGGAAATGTAAGCACCAAACCAACCACAAATGTTCTGATCAATAATGTTGTCCTGCCTGTAAAATATGCTGGGGCAGTGGCGGCACAGAGCTTGAAGGAACAGCCACGCAATGTCTGATTTGACGTAAGGCTCACTCCATGAGACAGAACCTACACCCAGCACTGCTTAGGTGACCAAGAATCAGATTTGATAGAGCAGAGAGTAGGGTGAAACCAAATACTACTGGTCCTTAAAAAAAAGTAACAATAAAATAACTCCTAATAATATTCTGTTCAACTCTTAGATCAGTGCCTTATTCAGCTATTATCAGAGAAGCTTTCTCCTGCAGCAGACAGGAACAAATGCAGAGATCCACAGCCAGAGCATTGCACAGAGAAGGGGAGATCTTGGAATACACAGCTCTAAGTGGGATGTTTCCATCAGATCCATTCCCTAGGAGATCAGGGATCCAAAGGAAGAGAAGACAGAAGGAGCATGGAGGCCAGGGGGAATGGAGGACACCAGGATAAAAAGGCTCCCTAAACCAACTAAGCAAAGCTCACATGAACTCACAGAAACTGAAGCAACAAGCATAGTGCCTGAAAGGGACTACACCAGGTCCTGTGTGTATATATTCTAGCTTCCAGTTTAGTACTTTTATAAAACTCCTGAGTGTGTGAACAAGTGAGTCTCTGATTACTGTGCCTTTTCTTGGGCTCCTTTCCTTCTGCTGATTGTTTATATTTTCCAACTTCAATATGGTGGGCTTTGTTTTATCTTATTGTATTTATTTTGTTATTTTTTGTTGTTGTCTCTTTGACACTTATTCTAACAAGAGACAGAAAGGGAGTGGATCTGGATGAGAAGGGAGGTGGGGGGAAACTGGGAGGATAGGGGAAGGGGAAACTGTATTCAAAATATATTGTGTGAGAAAATAATTTATTTTCAATGAAAGAAAAAAATTTCATTAAAAGAAAAACAAATTAATTGTCAAAGCTGTAAAGTTAGGGGGAAATTTTAAAAAAAATACTAAAAAATAAAAATATTCCATGAAAAGAAAAGAAAATGAAAGCACAATGTACCCAAACTTATTGGACATATGAAGGTAGCTCTAAGGGGCAAGTTCATACTACATAAAAACATTGGCACTATCTTATTATAGTAACTTAACGGCACAACAGAAAGCTCTGGAACAAAGAGAAGAAATCATACCCATAAGGATTAGGTGGCAAGAAATAATCAAACTCAGGGCTAAAATCAATTAAAGAGAAATAACAAAACAAAACAAAGAATTAGTGAAACAAAAAGTTGGTTCTTTGTAAAAGTTAATAGAACTGACAAACCCTTAGTGAAATTAACTCAAAGATTAACACAAGGGAAAAGATCCAGATCCACAAAATAAAAGACAAAGAGGAAGACATTAGAGCAAACCTAGAATATCCCAGGAATCATAAGGATATACTTTTAAAGACCTGTACTCTGCCAAAGTGGAAAAATCTAAAAGAAATAAATAATTTTCTAGGGCCAGAGAGTTAAAGTACAGAAGTCTACCAGACTTTCAAAGAATAATCAAAGCTGATGATCATCAAATTATTCCACAAAACAGAAACAGAAGAAGCATTGTCCAATTTGTTTTATGAGCCCACAGTTATCCCTTATATCAAAGCTTATATAGACCCAACAAAAAATAGAACTGCAACAGAATTGCAGACCAATTTCCCTTATGTACATAGATGCAAAAACCTCAACAAAATATTTGCAAGCCAAATCCAAGAACATATCAAAAAGAATATTCCCATGATCAGATAGGCTACATCTCAGAGACATAGGAACAGTTCAACATAAGTAAATAAATAATTATAACCCACCACATAATCAAACTGAACGAAAAAAAAAAAACATGTTACAATATCATTAGGTGTAGAAAGGTTTTTGACAAAATCTAACACCCTTTCATGATAAAGGTCCTAATGGGACTAGGGATACAGCAAAATCCATAACCATGGACCTAAACGGAGAGAAACTCAAAGTGATTTTACTAAAAGAGAAGGTTGTCTACTCTCTCCATATCTATTCAATATACTATTTGAAGTGTTAGCTAGAGCAATAAGACAACTGAAGGAGCTCAAGAGGATACACGTATGAAGAAAACCAAAGCATCTTTATCAGCAGATTGTATGATAGTATATATAAAAGACCCTAAAACCCCCACCAGCAAACTCCTACAGCCAATAAATACTTTCAGCAAAGTAGCTGAAAAAAATATACACAAAAATCCATAGCCTTCCAATAGCATGGACATGAAAAATCAGGAAAACAATGCCTTTCACAATGGCTTCAAAAAATATCTTGGTGTAACTCTAACCATGCAACTGAAAGACTTTTTTCAAGATGGGGTTTCTCTGTGTGGCTACAGAGAAGGCTTGGCTGTCCTGGAGCTCACTCTGTAGACCAGGCTGGCCTTGAACGCACAGAGATCCTTCTGGGTCTTCCTCTACAGTGCTGGGATTAAGGGTGTGCACCATCACCACCCAGCACAAGTCAAAGACACTGAAGAAAAAAATGAAGGCAATATCAGAAGATGGAAAGATTCCCTATTCTTGTGGATCAGTAGGATTAATAAATAAAATTATCACCCTACCAAAAGAAACCTACAGATTCAATGCAATACCCACACAATTCTAAAACAGTTCTTCACAAATATTGAAAGGACAATTTTAAGCTTCTTATGGAAAAACAAAAATCAAAAACAAACAAACAACTTAGGATAGCTAAAACAATCCCTAATAACAAAAGAATTTCTAGAGGTATCACCATCCCTGATTATAAGTTGTATTACAGAGCTATAATAATAATAATAATAATAATAATGATAACAGCATAGTATTTACATAGAAACAGAAATGCTGATCAATGGAATCAAATTGAAGACCCAGATATGAAGACCCAGGTCTACACACCTATGGCAACTTGATTTTTGTTAAGGAGTCCAGAAAGACACCGTGGAAGAAAGACAGCATCTTCCACAAAAGGTGCTGAACAAACTGGATGGCTGCATGTAGAATACAACTAGATCCATATTTATGATCTTGCAAAAAACTCAATTCCAAGTGGATCAAAGAACTCAACACAAAACCAGATATACTGAAACAGACAGAAGGAAAGTGGGGTATACCCTTGAACTTATTAGCACAGGAAAAGCCTTTTTGAATAAACTACTGATAGCACAAGGATCTAGATCAATAATTAATAAATGAGGTACTGGAAAACTGAAAAGGAAAAGGAAACCATAGTTGGAACAAAACAGCAGACTACAGAATGGGGAAAGATTTTTACCAGCTACACATCTGATAGAGAGCTAATCTCTAAGATGTATAAAGAAATCAAAAAACTGGACATCAACAACAACAAAAAAATATCACACCTAAAATGAGTACAGATCTGAACAGAGAATTCTCAAAAGAGGAAATGCAAATGGCTGAGAAGTACTTAGAGATGTTCAACATCCTTAGCCATCAAGGAAATGCAAACCAAAACCACTTTGAGATTTCATCTCACACTTGTCAGAATGGCGAAGATCAATACAACAAATGACAGCTCATGCTGATGTGGGTGTGTAGCAAGGGAACACTCATCCATCACTGGGGGGAGTGAAAATTTGTACAGCCACTATAGAAATCAATAGGGAAGTTCCTTCAGACTCTGGGAATTGATCTACCTCACGATCCAGCTTTACCACTCTTTGGCATATACCCACAGGATTCTACATCATACTATAGTGACAGTTGTTTTAACCATGCTCATTGCTTCTATGTTTATAAATAGCAAGAAATTGGAAACAAATGTCTATCAATGGATGAATGGCAAAAATGAAAGGAAGAAAGGAAGAAAAAAAGGAAGAAAGAAAGAAGCTAGGCACTGTGTCACATGCCTATAATCTCAGTACTCATGTAGGCAGAGGCAGGTGGCTCTTTGTGAGTTCGAGGCCAGCCTGTCTATTAAGTGAGTTCAGGACATCCAAGGCTACACAGACAAAACTTTTTGTCTCTTGTCTCATAAAAACAAAAGAAGAAGAACAAGAAGAAGAAAGAAAGAAAACAAAAGAAAGCCAAAGTTTTTTTCAGGTAAATAAAGCTAGGAAAAAGGTAAGTAAAGTAACCCAGTCTCCAAAAGAAAAATACTGTGTGCATTTGATTACATGTGGATGTTAGTTGTTTAGTCTATTATAAGCAGTCTACAATCCATCTAATCACAGTAGTCAGGTTTAGAGTAAGGGACTAGAGGGAGGGTTAGACACCCTAAGAGAAGGAAAATAGAATAGCTAATTATGGATGGGTGGGAAGGGAGGTACTGGCACAGAAGTATTAAATGAGAAGGGAAAGCAAAAAGTGGGGTAAGGATGAGAATATAGAGGACAGCAAAAATAAGGAGCATTTGTGGGCTCATATGAAAATCTAATATAATAGAAGATTTTGAAAACATACAGATATATGAAATTGATAAAAAGAAATCATCAAATAACAGAGAAGAAAGAGCTCAATGTGGCATCTTCTGTTACCAAACAAAGCTTCAGGTACCAGGAATGGGTTACACCTAATTGAGTTGTTGGCCCAAGAGGCTCCATGGGGCCCCCCAATCTAGACTAATAACAAGGCTATTGGTTATACTACACAAACTGATGACAAGGTCCCTGTTGCTGAAGTAACAGCCACAAAACTCATTGAACATGGAGAAGTTGGGCTGGATCCTACTTAGATTGTTGACCCCTAGGGACTACTGTTCGTGGTTCTGGCAGGTCCTCTGCATGCTACCCAAGAAGAAATATAACACCAACCTAGCTGCAAACTCTTTAATCTACAAGCATACCTGCAAGATATGCTAGTGCAAGAGTGGCACAAAAGTTGTGGACATTCCCAAACAATATCTGATTGAATTTAGGGCCCACTCTATGGGTTTGAACACAATCCCTGGCACTGCTCAAGTTGTCAAGAACCTGGCTTGAGAAAGGCTGGGGACATAGGGTAAAACAAATACTACTGTTTTATTAAAGGATGTGGCAACAAAATGACTCCTAGGGACATTCTGCCACACTTACGGAGCAGTGTCTTGTTCAGCCATCCTTACAGAAACTTCCTTCTGCAGTAAGTAGCAACAAATACAGAGGCCTACAGCTGGACAATGTGCAGAGAGTGAAAAACTTTGGAACACTTAGTCCTAAAAGGGATGTCTCCATCAAATCCCTCCCCCAAAGGGCTCTTGGAATTGTTGAAGAGGAGACAGAAAGATTGTAAGAACCAGAAGAGAAGGAGGACACTGAGGAAACCAGACCTTCTAAACACGGATAGAGACACTTATGAAGTACCAAAGACTCTAGCAAACTGCATAGAGCCTGCACTGGTCAGGGCCAGATGAGGTCCCAGTGCTGAGAAAAGTGGACACAACCCCTATCTCAATCCCAGAAGCCATCTCCAACTGATAGTTTCACACACACACACACACACACACACGCACGCACGCACGCACGCACGCACACACACACACACACATTCATTTTCTTTAATGGTGGCTCACTGGGTATACAACTCATTCTTAAGGCTGGGCCTCTAATTCAATGGAAATTTTAAAAATTCTTTGTCTCCTTATACATTGTCACAGCACTAAAACAAACAAACAAACAAAACCTTACAGGTCCTCTGCATATATATGGTGGTTTCTGACTTTGTGTTTTTAATGGCATGTGTGTGTGAATGTGTGCTCACTGTGTCTATATGTTTCTTGAACTCTTTTGTTAGCTCTTTTTCTTCTATTGTTTGTTTGTATGTAATATTTTGGTTTGTTTGGTTTATCTTCTTATATTGTTTTTAGAGGCTGATTTGCATTCTAGTGAGAGAAAGTCAGGGTAAGTATTTGAGTGGGTAAGGAAGAAGGGAGGACCGAGGAGGCCTTGAGGGAGAACATAATCAGAACATATTGCAAGGAAATAAAACATACTCAGAATATAGAGCATGAAAAAAAATCTATTTTCAATTTTAAAAAGTAGTTCTAGTGGCCAGATAAATGCTACATAGACAGGAGCAGTCTCAAATGACTTCTTTAAATTTTATCTAAACATGGAATGATTCGCCTGGGACTTGGCAGCCTATGTGGGAGTCTATGGTTCAAAAACATAGATTCTTGCTTTCTTGGGAGCCACTGGGCACCTGTCATTTTTCAGTTAGTTAGGTGAGACCACGTGGCATTTCCCTGTCCTTGCTAGTGTGTCAATTGGTGGTGTCCTTATGTTGGTTTTGTTCAAGCAACTACAATGTTGAGAGCTGTCATGTCCTAGGGGACACTATCTAGCCTCTGGCTCTTACAATCTTTCTGTTCACTATTGCAGATGTTCCATGACTTTCATTGCAAGTGTATAAGTTAGTGTTGGACATTTCAGAATCAATTTTCTCTGTGTTTTGACAAGTTTTGGTTCTTTGTAATCTTTGTAACATTCACCAGGACGCTTGTACATGCAAACAATGCTAAATGGACTCAGTAGATTGTATGTGCATGTGTGCAGGAGCACGTATGTGTACATTTGTTTGTATATGTGCAAGTGTACATATAACAATAATAATTATAGAAAAGACCATGAATTTGGAAGAGCAAGGAGTATGCTAGAGAAGGAGATGGGGAAGTTTGGTTGACACTGACATAGATAATGTTCATTTACAAAGCTCTCATAAATGTAAAATTATTTGTATAAGATAGCATGATATTTAATGATGACGCTGTTATGGTCATTTAACATTCTACTAGTAAGAATCATAACTCTTTAATTTGCACTAAAAATTCACAGGAAAAAAAGAAAGACAACACAGCAGGTCTTTTCACTGGGCTGCATGGCCTTTTTGTTTGAATGTGGAGTTTATCTTGGCAAACAATTCACAGAGGACAAGTAGGGCATGGGAAACCAAGTTAATGACACATAAAATTCTCAACTTAGTGCAGCCTCACTAAAGATGAGAAATTTAGAAAATGTTTGTGATGCCTTGAGAAAGCACTTTAAATTAGCAAAACTTGGGCATGGCCCAGGGACACTCACCTATGATCTTAGCACCAGTAGTCAAAAACAGGGCATTGTAAATTCAAGCCTGCCTTGGTCTAAAGAACCCAACCTTATCACAAATGAGCCACAACAACGCATGTTCTCCTATCTCAGTTTCATTCTGATTTTAATTTGATTTGACCTAAATCATCTCTTCTGCCCCAAGTTAACATAAATCTTTTTCATGAGAACTTGCCTTACATATATTGATCCTGGCCTGTTTCATGAGTACACTTCTCTGACTCCACCTGGGTTCTGGATTCCTTCTGCCAATCAGCCTGAGCAGAGAGAAGACTCAGGCTTCCTTTCTGGCTCTTACCCACAACATCCTCCATCTTCTACTTCTGCCCCATCATCCATGTTTTGGCCACTTTAAGGACTTTACTTTGCTGGATTTTTGCTTAATTTGGAGATTTAAAAATAGAGCACACCACAGTATATTTTAATTTGATTGCTTTTCCCTATGAAAGATTGTTTTATTTTAATTCATGCATATAGTTGTTTATAATATAAGCTCAGTCATATTCAAATCATCTGTTGCATCAGAACTTCACTAGTTGTCAACAAAAACCCACTGAAGACTTCTGAGACTTGTGTTTTATAAACAATATCATCTTGGACATTTTTTTAAATTATTTTTTAATATTAGTTACATTTTATTACCTTCGTATCCCAGCTGTATTCTGCTCCCTCATTCCCT